>JZKD02S2231969.1:13186-27521 GCA_000966675.3 Picea glauca | reverse complement strand
ATCCGGCCTTCTTTTCTTCTTATTTCCTCTGAAATTCGACTTGTATCAAATGAATGTATAATGATGTTTATTTATACCATTTATGTCACTTCCTTTTAACATTAGGGCTGACTTGGCACTTTCTTATTTTGTAATTCTTTTCTTTAATTATCTTCAAGGACTACATGTACTTCCTTCTTCAATTCACTTTGTCATATTCAAAAATTCATTTCTCCTCAACCATGAGGATCCACGTGATGTGCCACATACAACCAGAAACAACATGATGTATACTATCCATCCATGGGTGTTGTATCTGCATGTGCATTTTCCTTCATGTCCAAATACCTTCATCAATCTTGCGGTCCAAAACCCATGACTAGGGTTGACATCAATGACAACAACCAATCTTCCAACACTGAGATCAACCACTCCAAGTCGATGATCTTTTTCTTCAATACCAATCCAACTATCCAAAGGAATCTAACCAATATTCTAGGATTTGAAAGAAAAACACTCCCAGCCAAGTATTTGGGGGTTCCATTGACAGACAAAGTGTACAAAATGTCAACTTGGGAAGGAGTAATAAATAGGTTACAAGAGAAGGTAAAAAATTGGACCTATAGATCCCTCAACCTAACAGGCAGACTAATCCTTACCAAGTCTGTTTTACAAGCAATCCCAACCTTCATGATGTCAGTCTTCCCCACTCCACAGGGGATCCTACAAAAAATAAGATCCATCCAGAGGGACTTCCTGTGGCGAGGTGTGAAAAAAAAGAAAAAATGGGCCTTGGTGGCCTGGGAGAAAGTCTGCAGGCCAAAACACCAAGGAGGCCTAGGGCTACAAGATCCACAAATGACCAATAATGCTTATGGGGTGAAACTATGGTGGTGTTGGGTCAAAGAAAATACAACACCTTGGGTAAACCTATGGAATGAAAAATACGCCCCGGACATTTGTGAATAGGACAAAATCTACTTTGGAGGAACCAGGGAAGGTTCATCCATTTGGAACCTAGCCTAGTGCAACAAAGCCTGGATTCAGATGCACAGCTTCTGGGAAATCAGAAATGGTAGAACATCCAAATTCTGGGAGGATGCGTAGCAATAGGAACCAAGGATGGAGAACCCAAACATAGGGATACTCCAATAGGACCTCATCATGCAAAGTAAAATCAACGTCTTTCAATACTGGAAACAAGAAACGAACCACAACAAATGGAGAATTTGGGACAAGATTATCCCACAGAACAATGATACATCCACAACAATAATAAAAGAGGTGGAGGAGGAACTGGGAAGACAAAAAATAATAGTCACAGAAGGAGAGGACTAGTTGAGGTGGGGACAAAAGGACGGAGGGGATTTCAACCTGAAAGAAGTTTGACACTATATGGCTGACCTAGAAAAAGAAGATCCAGTGCAACACTAGAATAAGCTTTGGAACAACCCCCCAATGGCCAAATATTAAAATTTTCCAATAGATAATAATACACAATCATATCCTAACTTGGGATAACCTAAGGAAAAGAGGATTAACTGGTCCTTCAAGATGTCATATTTGTCAAGCCCAAGAAGGAAACAACACACCATCTCCTCGACGAATGCACCTACACTGCAGAACTGTGGGACTGGGCGGCAAGTATCTTCTGCCAGTCCGACAAGATTTGAGGTAACATTACCACAACCATCAATCTCTAGAAAGAGAACTACAAAAAATAAGAAGAGGTGAACCTATGTTGGATCCTCACCCCAAGAATGATCACATGGTCGATATGGAAGGAAAGAAATCTACGCATTTTCAGAAACCAAAGCTAGCCAGAAGGGAAGATCAAGGACACAATAATCTCCATGATACGAGAGACGGTGATGAGCCACAACTTCCAAGTAGGTAGAGGACAACCCACTGATCAGGACTCCCACATCCTAGAGGTATTCCACCTTAACGATAGGCGCAATCCCAATCAATACAGAGAGTCACCGCAACTCCAAGTAGGAGAGCGCAACTAGAAATCGCCACCTTCAGGCTCCCTCAAGTTGAATTTCGACGGGGCGGCGAAAGGCAACCTAGGGAGAATAATTTTGGGAGGAGTAATCAGGTACAGTAAAGGAAACATCATATGGCTGTATGCTGGAAGTATGGGCAACTCAACCAACAATGCCACAGAATTCAGAGCCCTGGAGAGTGGCCTGGAGATTCTAAGAAGGGAGGGGATGACAAACGCAATAGTGGAAGGAGATTCCATACTGGTTATCAACACAGTAAGGAAACTCCAAAACAGTACTAAAATGGGAAAAATCCAGAGGCACTGGCGATTGGCCCACCTACTAAAAAAAATCCAGGGGCACTTACGGATAGGGATCACTGTGGAGTTTCGTTGGGTCTGGAGGTCAGCAAATGGACAAGCGGATAGAATAGCGAACGAGGGGGTCGATAACGAAGGTACAAAACTGGATACAATCTGGAGCAACATCCCATAAGGACAATTTCGAGCAGATTGCACCCAACTTGTGGCAAAAGACTGGGACAACAGTAGTAGTACAGAATATTACGGAAATAATGGAGGCGCAACAGGCACTGAAGGGCACGTAGGTTCCAGGCCGAATCCAATTTTCCATCAATCAAACTAGGCTACAAATGTAGACATAGATCACACATCAGGCAAAGGCATGGCACCACAGTCTTGTCAATGAAAAGAAGTACAGAGGCTACATGTGGGAAGGAAGAATAGATAACCCATAGGCAGTGAAGGATGAAGGACGACAGGGTTCACCAGGGCCAAGTCTGGGCACACCTCACCCAATTACCGTGATGGGACAGGGAAATGATTGGTGTACAATGAGCAGGGAAAAGCATTGGTGTCAGGATAATGGAAAGGTAATCAAGTGCACATGCTCTGGAACAAATGATACTGACTAGAAGGACCATCTTGATGAGCATGCCATGATTGCAAGGAAGGGACTGCAGCAAGGTCGGCTCCATAAAATAAGGGATAACAAAAAGAACCCCAGACTAGAGAAAAGCAATTACAAGGGCCACTTTACTTACCAGAAAGAGGTTAAGCAGAACAGGGGAAGAACCCAACGTAAAAAATACCACCTGCAAACAAAGATGGTACGCATGAAGAAAACCAATAGTAAGAGAGCTCCCTAGGGGACGAAACCTCCACAGAGTGCCTAGAGGATGACAAGAATCGAACAGGCGACCAGGGAAGCAAAGAGTACCTTCATCAAGCAGGTAGACACAAAGGGGAAGACTATCATCAAAACATGGGAGAGCGAAATAAGAAACACGCGTAGGGGCAAATCTTGGACAAAAATAACCCAGGAAACGGGGGGGATAAGGGACCCCGAAGCCACACAACATAGGAAAACTCTCTACCATAGGACGGTGGAGGAAGCCTGGAGAACAAAAATGTTGAGAGGTAAGATGTGTGTGGACCGGATGGAG
Organism: Picea glauca; assembly: GCA_000966675.3. Lineage (NCBI taxonomy): Eukaryota > Viridiplantae > Streptophyta > Pinopsida > Pinales > Pinaceae > Picea > Picea glauca. The sequence continues at coordinate 24,089 of JZKD02S2231969.1, read as the reverse complement.
ACCAACAGGACAAAAACCAGAGAACAGAAGAAAAAGAGCACAGGTATTCTCAACCACCTAAGAATCCTGGAGGCGGGGGTAAAAAGACTTGTGGAAGACCATAGAAGCTAGTAGGAGAAACTGGAGTTGATGGCAGGGAAATTTCATCTCTATCTACGCTATGTCCACCATATATATATCACCCTGACTGACATAAATGGAACCCCAACGTACATCAGGAAGATATGGCTGGAGGAACAGAGGGAGGAGAACGAGGCATGGCAAGAAGGAGATGAAGAGCACCCCATCAACCTAGATTAGCATAGGACCAGCCCCAGTCAAGTCTCTTGGTGTAGGAGATAATCCCACCATGCTTATGCTTTCTCTGTTTTCTTTATGATGGTATTTTTCAAAATGGATTACGGAGGTTTGGGTCGATTTCCCATGGTGGTGACCCAGGCCTACCCTGCTATATTTAGACATTTCATCCCAGGGACCCTAGATCTGGTTTCCGTTATGGAAGATCCTGGGAGTCCCTACATCTTTTTTGTACTATAATTTTCTACAATAATATAGATTCTCACACTTATTTAAAAAAATATATATATTATTATAATTTGGAAAAAAAAAATGAATATTGAAAATGGTATAGAAACTGTATCAGTTACTTTAGGCCATTAGAGTCCCAAGTTGCTTCGCAATCGTAAATCATTATCATAATAGTGTGGACCATAACCCATGAACTATCATTATTGCAATAATGTGGACCATAACCCATGTGATACGTGTTTGTGCGATTCTCCTTCCCTAGATATGTCTCGTTAATGCCACGGTACCTACTTTAACCCATTGATGTATTTAACAATAGTCTCACGTCTGCTTGCCCAACTATCAAATTGAAACATTCTTAAAGGTCTTATCTCTCAAGAGCGTCATTTGTATTTGTATTTGTATTTGAGGTTTAATTTTTGTTTGATCAAGAACTACTACTTTATGCCATTCAAATGCTTTCATGTTAAAATTGTGACAATAATTAATTAAAAGAAAATGTAAAACTAAATTTACTTTTGTAAATGTTGGTTTACAAAACTAATGAAAGTTTGTATAATGAGTGGAAGTTCTCGTAACTGTGTAATGGTTCAAAGATTCATATATATATATATATATATTTGAAGCCCCAAAAATGTAATGTTTTGTTGTAAGCCTTGAATAATAAGAGATATCGATATCTTTCCATGTATATATTTCCTTAACGCACTATCACGATTTTACCACGTAAATATTGTGTGTTATTTGAGTTAGTTATTTGTCTTCTTGTCATTCTTCTTGAAATATTATTGTTATATTCAGGCCTTTAATACCAACAAGTGGTATCAGATAAAGGTTAAGAAATTTTGTCAGAGTTCAAATTTGTCGAGAGAAACCTAGTGAAATCGATCGAGTTAAAGAAGGGTTTTTTTTCTAGTAAACTTCCATGCAAAGGAAAAAGAAGACAAGTCGAATATGTGCAGATAAAAGGGTTTTTTGGTCAACTTTCACACATATGGAAGAGATACCAAGCTGAATCTGAGCAAAGAAAAGAATTTTTTGTCGATTTCCATGCAGAGGAAAGAGAAACCAAGCCGATGCGGGTTTTTTGGTGTAATCCACGTAGAGAAAACAAGGGTTTTTTGGTCCAACTTTTGTCCTTGCAAGGGTTTGATTAATCGATAACTCAGTCTTCCGGTCCATGCAAGTGTTCATGAATCCATTATGTTCTAAAAAGAATTGATTGTTTGCAAAAGAGTGAGGTGAAGGGTCGACGGGTTTTGTTGTGCCAAGTAGAAGTCGTGCAAAGGAGAGCAGAGAAGGTCTCGAGTTGAAGGTCGTGGAATCTCACGCTAGAGGTAGCTTAACTAAAGAGATTTTATGGTAGAGGTATCAATGTTTCTTGGGCTCTTAATTAAAAAAAAAAAGTTTGTTTTCTACAAAACAAAAAAAAATATTGAAAAATCTTCTTGTGAATAATTTGAAAGAGAATAGTGCATTAAGTTGAAGTGGGTCAAAACAAATATTTTTATTGAAGAGTTTGTGTATAGAATTAATGGCAAAGATGACAAATGATAAATTCAAGGTCGATAAATTTAATAGCAAAAACAACTTTAAATTATGGAAACTTAAAATGTGAGATTTGTTTGTACAACAAGGGTTGCATAAGGAATTAGATGGAAAGAGTAAGAAACATGCTTCTATGACCGATGAAAAGTGGGAAGACCCGGATGTTAGATCCCTCTATACAATTCAATTATGTCTTATTGATGATGTCTTCTTTAACTTATTGAATAAGAATCAACATCGGGCTTATGGAGCAGGATGGAAAGTCTTTATATGATGAATTCTTTGATGAATCGGATCTATCTGAAGAGGCAGCTATACAACTTAAAAATAAAATAAGGTACAAAAATTGTAGATCATCTAAATGTGTTTAACACTCTTATTTTCTAGTTGAAAAGTGTGGATGTTAAAACTGATGACGAAGATAAGGCAGTAACATTGTTATGTTCATTGCCTGAAGCTTGGGACCATCTAATCACTTCCATTAGTTTTAGTACAACTGAGACTCTTGAATGTGATATTGTGGTTGGAGCTTTGTTGTCTGAGGAGGTGTGGAGGAAATCAAGTATTGAAACCTCCACACCAAAAACAATGGTTTCTAGAGGTCGATCCAGAGAAAAGGGAGAGAAGTTGAGAGGTACATCTAGATCAAATTCAAAAGGAAATAAGAGCATGATTAAATGCAGATACTACAACAAGACAAGGCACCTCAAGAAGGATTGTTGGAAAAGACAGGAATCCAAGGAAGACACCAAAACAAAGGAAAATATAGTTGAATAAGGTCTGGGTATGATTGATGAAGTCTTGTCTATTAGCAATGTCTTTGAATATTTTGAAGGATGGATTTTATACTCTAGTTCTTCACACCATATTTTCCCACATAGAGGTTGGTTTACTTGTTATCAACTAGTTGATGGTGGAGTTGTTCTTATGTGTAATAATAATTCTTGTAAGATTGTTGGGGTTGGAAGTGTCAAAATAAAAATGTTTGATGACCTATAACAATGGCATTAATCGATGTTAGACATGTTCCTGAATTAAAGAAAAAAATAATTTATCTAGGAGGGTTGGATTCTAGTGGTCATAAGTTTACAAGTCAAGGTTGAGTTTTGAAGGTATCCACAAGTGCTTTAGTTGTAATAAAGGAGATCAAGACAAGAAACCTTTACCGATTGGAAGGAAGTGTTCAAGTTAATTAAGTTGCAGTGGTGTCTGAGGAGACAAGTGAATTCACTCATCTATGGCATCAACGCTTGAGTCATATGAGCAAAAAATGTCCACAGGTACTGTTAAACCACAAATTACTTCCAAATATGAAATATTTGAATTTGAAATTCTAAAAACATTGTACATTTGGAAAACAACGCAGATAGAAGTTTAAAGTAGGCAATCATGTTAGTAAAGGTGTTCTTGATTATGTAAATTCATATGTGTGGGGGCCATCCCCTAAAGTTTCCTTTGGAGGATCATCTTATTTTGTAATATTTATAGATGATCTCTCTAGGAAGACAAACAGTCTATGTTTTGAAAAGAAAAGTTGATGTATTTAAAACATTTAAACAATTTAGAGTTATGGTAGAAAAGAGAACTGGTAGAACAATCAAATGCTTAAGAATGGATAACGAAGGATATTTTACTTCTTTAGAATTTGAAAAATGTTGCAAAGAAGATGGGATTATAATACATAAAACCATTGCATATACTCCCCATCAAAATGGCATGGAAAAATGCATGAACTCTTCTAGAAAGAGCAAGGAGCATGCTCAACAATGCCAATTTGTGTTAAGAGTTGTGGGCAGAAGCAGTCTCAATTGCTTGTTATTTGGTAAATCTATCACCGTCAATTACAATATATTGTAAAATCCATGAAGAGGTATGGACATGTCATCCCTGCGATTATTCAAATTTAAAAAGTTTTGGTTTGAAGCTTATGCTCTTACTCCTAAAAATCAACGTTCTAAGTTAGATCACAGATCAAAGAAATATATCTTTGTTGGTTATGATGATGTAGAAAAGGGATATAAATTGTGGGATCCTACTACCCACAAAATTATCATTAGTAGAGATGTATTTTTTGATGAATTTCCTCTCATTAAATCAGAAAATGTAGAAGTTGATGTGAAATAGGAACATGTACAATTGAATCAACAAATACTCAATGGCAGACCCAACAATCTATAGACACAAGGAAGAAAGAAGAAGCTTCCGATGATAAAGAATTCATAGATGTTGTTCAATATTCAAGAGAATGAGTAAATTCCACAACCACACCAAGAAGATCTACACGGGAAAGAAATCCCCCAAAGAGGTATATTGATTTTGTTTCATCCGTTGTTTTGATAACCAATGGTGGGGAACCTTCTTGTTATTGGGATGTAATTAATGATAATGATCATGCTAAATGGAAGATGGCAATGAAAGAAGAGATAGATTCCCTGGTGAAAAAAAAAACTTGGGACATGGTAGAGCTTCCTAAGGATAGAAAGGTTGTTGGATGTAAGTGGGTCGACAAATTGAAGAAAGGCATTGATGGTAAAATTGAAAGATATAAAGCCATATTGGTTGTGAATGGGTACTCACAAATGAAAGGTATAGATTTCCATAAAAAAAAATCACCAGTTGTTAAGCTTGTATCTATTTGTATTTTTGTGTCACTATTTGCTTTGCTTGATTTGGAGTTAGATAAATTAGACGTTCAAAGAACATTCTTACATGGAAATCTGGATGAGGAGATATGCATGGACCAACCAGAACGTTTTGTGAAACATTGCAAAAGAAGATTAGTTTTTAAGCTCAAGAAATCTTTGTATGGCCTAAACCAGTGACCCAATAAATGGTACAAAATCTTTGATTCATTCATGATGAGAAAAAAATTTAAAAGAAGTGACTATGACCACTATGTTTATTTCAAAACTTTCAAGAATGGAATATTTATTTTCTTGGTATTATATGTTGATGATATGCTTATTGCAGGAAAAAGTATGAGTGAAATCAATAGGTTAAAGGCTCATATGGCTAAAAATTTTGATATGAAGGATCTAGGAGAAGCAAAACAAATCTTAGGAATTGAAATACACGGAGATAGAAAAAATGGTAAGATTTATATTTCAYAACAAAAGTATGTGGAGAAGATACTTCTAAGATTCAGGATTAATAATGTGAAACCAGTAAATATCCCTTTCACTTCCCATTTTAAGCTTTCTTTGGGTTTATGTCCTAGTAGTGAGGAAGAAAATGACTATTTGTCTCGTGTACCTTATGCTAATGTAGTAGGGAGTTTGATGCATGCAATGGTTTGTACTAGACTGGATATTTCACATGCAGAAAGTGTTGTCAATAGGTACATGGAAAATCTAGGAAAAGAACATTGGAATACAGTGAAATGGGTGTTTCAGTATCTAAGAGGCACAAGTGATTATTGCATGACCTTTAATGGTAGTAGTGGTTCTGTGTGTGGTTATGTTGATTCAAATTTGGTAGGTGATTTGGAAAAGAGAAGGTCTACTTTAGGTTATATATTTACTCTTGCAGGAGGATATAAAAGTTGGATGTCAAAGATTCAGGAACCAATCTCTTTATCCACTACAGAGGAAGAATTTATTGTTGCCTCGCATGCTTGCAAAGAGGCAATTTGGTTGAATGATCTTCTAGTTTATGTTGGAAGAATGCAGAACAACACAATTGTATTTTGTGACAGTCAAAGTGTTATTCATTTGGCTACAAATCTAGTTTACCATAGTAAGATGAAACATATTGATATTAAGTACCATTTTGTAAGGAAGGTTATTCATGGAGGTAGAGTAGATCTTAAAAAGCTCCACACTCGAGAAAATTTTGCAGACATGTTTAAAAAACCAGTGTTATTAGAGAAGCTACAGTGGTGTTTGGCTTCTCTTGGCTTGCAAAGGAGGTAATGAATGGGATTGGGAAAGGTATCAGGTAAAAAATTTTCAAGGTGGAGATTGTTAAAATTGTGACAACAATTAATTAAAAGAAAATGTAAAATTAAATTTACTTATATAAATGTTGGTTTATGAAACTAATGGAAGTTCTAGTAACTATGTAACAGTTCAAATATTCATATATATATTTGAAGCCCAAAAAATGTAATGTTGTGTTGTAAGCCTTAAATAATAAGAGATAYTRATACCTTKCCCCGTGGATGTTTCCTTGACACACTGTGAAGGTTTTACCATGTAAATATTGTGTGTTATTTGAGTTAGTTATTTGTCTTGTTGCCATTCTTCTTGCAATCTTATTGTTATGTTCAGGCATCTAATACCAACATTTCATTCGTTTATCATAAGTTCACATTATCATAATTCATCGAGGATGCAAAGGCCAATGCATACCATATAGGGGAAAGAAAAGAGCCTTGTTGTGGATTGCATACTTAAGGTAAGTGCATATTTTTGTACAGGAAAAATGTATCTTCATTTCTAAAATCTGATGGAAATCTTGTGCTCTCACATACATCATCATAGAATTCTTTTTGTTCAAGCATTTACATATCTCCAGAGCTTTGTTGACTACTTTTTCCTTATAGGGAGTCCCAGGTTGAAGTTAACTAGGTTTCAGTATGCAGGGATTGGTGCTAAATACAATTGATTTATAGCAAATTACTTTCATATTATCGTCTTTTCTCATTTCTCTATGAAGCATTGCTTATAAATTTACCCTCTTTCTTCAGTTGACAATATTCTTCTTTGCTCCCATTTTCTTCCATAGATAAAACAATGGACACATAAATCCTATTATCAACAAACCTAAAAAATTGAAATCAATCCTTTTTATCTAGTCTCGTATAATTCATAATGGTAATGAGAGAAATAATGAATAAATAAAAGCATATGTCCACCATTTTGTGACTTAACCTTACCTACCAAGTCTTGTGTAGTAGTGGAGCTTGTTTTATCTCTTAAAAAATCACTCCCATCCATTCTAGGAAGGCATGTAGATCCAACAACGAATCATTTACAGTCGTAAAGCACTTTTGAATCAGTAAAGCCTACCATCGGAGGTGTCCTACATAACCAACAACTGACTAACCAACCCATTTCCTAAGATTCGGTCTCCTCTCTCGATATGTTGAGGCATGTTAATGGCTCAACCAACAGTTGGTTCAAAGACTAAAATTGATATATGCTTATTTTCAATACCAAAAGAAATATTCTATCGATTTCTTCATGAATTGATCTCATAGGTTGAGGCTTGCAAGGGGCCCAATAAATCTTGGTTCAGTCCTTTCCCTTCCCTCCCTTACTAAGAGTTAGTTCAAAGCCTAGTGTCATGTGTCCCTCCTTTGTTTAACGATGGATTTAGTCTATCCAAGTAAGAAGATATATTATTATCCCTCGTGCTTTTTGTAGACTACATGTATTTTTCACAGAACTGCTTGGCATCACTATTACTGAAGTAGGGCAAGCCAAAGCTACTAGAAGGCCCCAACCAAGCTTGAAAGTATTATCTTGGTTGCTTTAAGATTATTAAAATAAGATATAGTTTCTTTGGAAAAGGTCATTATGAAACAAACCTCACATCTTTCTCAGCTTCAAGGTAACTGGATTACTAATTCCATTTCTCCTTGTAGCTTTGAGAGTTTTTGTAGCCTATGTAATTGAATCTATAAATTCATTTCTCCTTGTCGCTTTGAAATCTTGTGTGGCCTATATAATTGAATCTAGTGACATTTGTGTTGGGACTATAATAAGAGAAATTAAATTTAAATCTAGACCACTAATAAAAGAAATTTGAATTTAAATCTAGACATTTGTGTTGGGACCACCATTTGTTGAAAGCACCCTGAGCATAATATTCCTGCACTTCGAGACGTAAAGGAGTTGGATTCCCCTTTATTCCTATTTAGCATAGATTACATACCCAATAAGACTGACTACATTCGTGTCACATTCTCCAATGAGATTCCTCTTAAGATTCTAGATAGAGAGATTTCAAAGATAAACTACATAAATGAGATTCCTCTTAAGATATAGAGAAATAGAAAGTAGGTCAAGTACATAAATGAGATTCCTCTTAAGCACTTTTGAAATGATAAGCGAGTGCTTATAACAGACCTGTAATGTGTTATTAGTCATGTGAAGCCCGGACCCCATCCCTAGAGCATGAAAAAGAGTGATTCTATCTCGACCTGTTCATACAATGCATGGATAAGCGTGAATGACCTAACCGGTGGGCCCCCATTCAATAGGCGCTTGCACGTTTGTTCGGTGTTTTCATCTAGGTGTAGCCTACCAACACTTACTCAACCCTTGTATCCATCCCCCTTGGTATGAATGACCCCGATCGAGTACTCTCCTTTCCCATATGAACGATGGTTGAGTGTCCTTCTTACCAATTCCAATTTGAGGATAGGTTGTAACGATGGGGAAACAGAATTGTCATCACGGGCCTCTCTCCTCCTTCCTATCAAATCAATCTAGGTGTTGACTAAACCATAAATCACTTCAATCTATCTATGAATATGTGTTTTTATGCTTGGAAATAAAGAACCCTAACATTCCTTCTCGAACCCATATCTATTGTTCAAGCTTGTTCCCCTTCACTACAATTCGGTAAAGCTTGTTCCCCTGAAATTTCCTGAATCATGGGAATAAACTCTATTACATGATGAAGGAATATCCGATCTAGTCGAGTCATATTTGTATAATTGATGTATTAGAGATGTCATGTGTCAAGCGCCACAATGATATGGATCGAGTGCCTACTTACCTAAAGGCCCTAGAGTCAATGTCGTTCGGGGTCTATTGAGAATAAAGTAAATATTAGTTAGTCCCGGTGATCGAGCACATGAATGCCATCTCAAAGGTGGTAAAATCCTGGTGCCAACGCTAAATCCATCTTGCTTGATAGGAAACCATCATCCATGAATAGATTCATGTTTGTCTAGTCATGATACACATTCTCCCCACTTGCAATCCATTCATTCCAAAAGATTATGGAAAGACAGGGGAAAGAAAATGAATCCATTCATTCCCAAAGATTATGGCAAAGATTATGGAAAAGATTATGGATAGAAGGAGAGAAAGTGGAGTAGCCTGGGCCACTTTTGTAGTTGTAATAGATGTAGGCAGCGAACAATTTAGTCATATACATGAGACTGAGTAATTTATAGAATATTATCACCTTTGTTTTTCTTTCCCATCAGAATAGGTGATGATTATATCATGGATGAGTTCTTATTTAGAAATGTTAACTTTGGGAATGAAAGCAATATAGTAATCTCTCTTCATTGTAAGTTGAAGGGAATGAAAGAAATATAGTAATCTCTCTTCATGGTGAAACAATATAGTAGTCTCTCTTCATTGTGATGAAATATAGTAAGTTGAATGCAGGTGATAGCGTTAGCTTTGGGATGAAAGAAAGATAATAATCTTTTTTCATTGTGAAGCAATATAGTAATATCTATTCATTATGATGCAATATATAACAAGTGTTTCATGACAGTGTAATCCCTGCCAGGCTAGACGCGGAGTAAACACGTGGGTAGCAAGTTGCAGTACACGTGGTATTCCTAAATTAGTTTTATTTGAAATTTATCAAAAATTATTAATGTTTGGTACATAACCAATGCAACCCAGCAATTATGGAGTGGCGTGTAGGCGAAGTTGCGGGTTCATTTTATTTAACAGTTATGTCATATACAGTTTGCAGTGAACAATTATGTCATATAAATGAGACTAAGTAATTTATAGAATATTATAACATTGTATGAAGATTTTGATGTCGAGGGTATTCGGTGATATACTTTTTGCACCAAATAGTTCCGTGATATACATTTAATGATTCCGTCATATACATGAGACAGTAATTTATAGAATATTATAACATTGTATGAACTGAGCTGCCCTGAGGGGAAACTAGCTCAACCACCCTAACCACTTCATAACTGAAGTGTAGATTGTTACTAACGCAAAAAGAGTTCAAAACTGTGGCCCGTAAGGGTGGCCGTTACAAGTGTGGAAAGTGTAGACAACATAACTATAGTAACCATGGACAAATGCATGAAAGGTCGACATGCAGATGACAAAATAACAGAGGAAAACAATAGACAGATCACCGGTATGGGTTGTAGTGTCGCGACAGGGCCATGTAGAAGGTGGAAAATTTTGTCTCACTAGGAGGAGGCGGCTCCTCATCGACTAGTGTCTGGTTCAGTTGCATGGTGTCATCCATTTGTGATGGCACGTGCTCTTTCTTTTGTTCCAGTGCCAACACTGGTGCAGAGGTTGTTGTTGGTTGGGCTATTGCTGCTTGGCCTGCCTCTGGTGGGAGGTGATCAGCATCCTGTAATGCGAAGAGAAATTACAGAAGTTGAGAGGCTTTGCTCTCCAGGGCCTCTAGGCAGAACCGTAGGTCGTCCATGTTCCGACGCAAGTCGAACACCAGGCTATGCACCAGGGCAAGGGATGCAGCAAGGGGCAGGAGAGAAGCAGGAATTTGAGTGGACTGTGGTAGGGATCAGGAGGACGTGGCTGAAGAGGAGGAGGATAGCAGTGAGGGAGTAGGCGGGGGATGGATGACTAGGCGGGGCCGGTTTGGCTGGAAGGCCGACCCGTGTTTCGAAATCCCTCATAATCGGGGAATAATAGGGACAGTGGGAGAGCGAAAATGTGGCAGCAACAGAGAAGGAAAAGAAAAATTAAAAGTAGGGGAAGGCGGGGAAGAAGGAGGGGGTCTGAGAAGAAAAACCAGGATAAGTGTTTGGTGCAGAATTGACATGGGTTTTCGGGTTGTCAGGGTTTTGGACTCAAAATTGGGCTTCTATTGTTCCATGGTCTACAAATAGCACGGACACTTCCACGATATACAA
>JZKD02S2231958.1:15383-31390 GCA_000966675.3 Picea glauca | reverse complement strand
TTATATTATAAAATAGATAATGTATAATTATAAAAATGCATTAATGTATAATTAATTAATCTATTATATTATAAAATAGATATATTATAAAATTAATTAATTAATTGATTTATTATATTATTAATTAGATAGATATATTATTAATTGATCTATTATTATTAAATTAATTATTATTAATTTATTGTATTATTAAATAGATATATTATTAATATTATTATTAATCAATATTTATTAAATTTGGAGTTAAATAGATATATTATTAATTTTTTCATATTATTAATAAATAAAATATAACAAAATATTTGGTCTTAGTGGACGTTCATCATTATCATCATCAATAATTAAAATATATACATAATTTACAATAGTGATCACTATCATCCTTTGGTTTTGTCTTTAATTAATTAAGCTTGACAATGCTTAGTATTTGAATTTTAATATGGCAAGAGAAGACAACTTTTTTTAAGGCTTTAACAACATATTGTATATTTTATAATTATTTCAAATAAGATGTTCATTTTAATAAATTTGATAATCAATCTTTAAAAGAGCTTGTGTTTTTGTTCCATGTGAAGTTATATGCTTCACATTAAATTATTTTCATGAAAGGCTACATATCTATACTTTCCCATAGATTATCGAAAATTGCTTTGCAACCAACATGTTTCAATAAAATGATCTCATTTCTCACAAATATAGTGGTGGAAAAGAAATATAATCTTCTGCACAAAATCACATTTTAATGACGAACATACTCTTATCGTCACACATACACTTATCACCGTACATACCATTATTATCTCACATACCCTTATATGGGTTTTAATGACGAACATACCATTATCGGCGCACTGTGAAAAGCATAGCCTTGTCATCGCAATTTGTTGAACATATCCTCTTTGTCACAATGTGACAAACATACCTTTTTCATCGCACTGTGATGAACAATGCCTTTTTGTTGCAATGTGATTAACATAGCCCCATTGTCGCTATGTCACAAAAATAGCCTTTTTTCTATAGAGGGAAAACCCCCCTATGGACTACACTAGGGTTCAACATGTAGGTAGATCTAACCGTCTAAAAGTCTCCTACTTTTTAGACTACCCCGACTATACCCCACATTCATGCATAAAATACAAAGTAAAAAGATCCGGTAACTCTACCTTAAACTCCGCGTCTGGTGTCGATCCTTTCGCGCTCGATTGCTCCTCGACTATAAGTCTCCTCCCAAGGATGAACTGCATTCACAAGAAGACAAACACAAAAATACGAACATGCATCTCATATATGAATTAGTGGGTTAGATGTTATAATAAAACATGAATCAAACATAAAGATTGAACACATCATATGGCGGGACAAAAAAAATACTTCCTTTATTAGAATCACAAAGTTTACTTACAATGAGATCGACGACTGCTCCTCGAACCTGGTCCAATCTCCTCTTCACCAAAACTGCGCTTCCATGTATATTTCTCCTCTGACACTTCTTCTAAGGAAAAGGCACGGGCTTATGATTGCAAAAAAAGGAAAGAAAATAATTTTGGCTCAAACTCACAAGGTGGCTGCAAATTCCTGGGGCAAGGAGGGGATGTGAAAAGGGCAGAGTTTCATTGTTCTTATGCTTATCTTTGGAATGAGACCCCAACACCTCCTTTTGTATGACAAAAGGATGGTTATTTGGTTGGGTGATAGGATATAGGTGGTGAAACAGTTGGGAAACTGCCCAATAGCCCGTAATCTCAATGAATTCCTTACAACTTTTTAATTTTTGCAACATTTGTGGGTATACGTGGGCTGTAATGGTGCATCTAGTGTATGTACATGAGATGTAATGGTGCAAGAAGCGTGTGTACTAGGAAGTAGTGGTGCAGGGTGTGTACATCTTCAAAAATAATGTTTTTAAGAAGAACTGCTCAATGATGGCTTGACAAAAATAGCAAGCAAGAGGGCCTGATGCCAGGTATGCATGTATGGCGCAATTTAGGGTTATAAAATATGCCCCCTAATGTGTGAGGTCATAAGAGCATATGATGGCTGAAATACATTACAAATCTTCACCAACATATGAAGCGAGTGAGCCTAGGACCAGAGTTCGGGAGGTGCCATCTGCAAAAATAATAATTGTCTCACCGAGGCGAGCATACCCATGCTCGGGATGAAATAAATCATGGATTCAAATCAAATACACTACATATCCATGTCATATAACTATATAAGGTGTATTCGTGAGCAATACATAGAGGATCTACATCTCAAAATCAAATATATACATGTATAATATCCATCTTCAAGAAGCCAATGACGCCTAATGGCTGGAGATGAGGCCTTCAGAGCTCGAGCAACAACTTCAAGATATTCATAACTCGGGTAGGAGTGTAATGTGAGTGTACGACTTCACTATCCAGAGGTATTCGATGACTCGTCGGGAACATACAAGAGGATCTCGGTGATTAGGCAGATAACTTCAGTGATTTTGAACAAGGACTTGATTGGACTTTCGGGATGGCCGAGCATGAGGGCAAGAGACAAACTACAGAAGGGCCAACTCAGGTTGAGTGAAAAATTCCCTTGGACAATAGCATGATAGATGATCAGACTCATGCAACATGACATTGACATAAGTTCACGATGCAGGAGGCAACACAAACTCTCCATGTGTTTGGAAGAATAACCAAACAGAGGAGGACACAACTCTATGTAGTGAGAAAAACTTCCTAAGTCATTTTAAATCCCAAAGCTTGATGAACAAACATAAGGATGTGCTTTATCGAAGGGAAACTCATTGTGCTTCCATAAAAAGAAAATACTTTTCACATCCTCTTTTTGGGGTATATTTGATTTTTTTGTCTTTTTCAATATTTTGAAGAGCTTGAAAAAGAACAAAAGAATGCTATGTTACAAAGGAGGAATGAGTGTCACAGGAATACTAGTTCTAGGTGCAAGGAACACACTAATTCTCAAAGAAATGATATATGTATAGGAAAAAGACACTCGGGAAAATTCCTCCATGGGTCAAGGTGTCAAGACGCAGAGGCAAAGTGCTACAAGGCTTGCATATAAGGCATGATTCAAAGGTTCAGTTGAGAGCAGCATGGAGCTGACATTAGGACAAAATGCAGGGATGAAAATGTGATTGATAGGACACAATGAAACCCCCTTCAATGTATTTTTTGTGAGCCCAGAGAAGGTAAGCTTGGTGGTTTTTCATTTTTAGAGAGTTTGAAAAAGCATAAAAGAAGAATCCGCTGGGGTACTTTTTTCGCAAGTAGTCTAGTTAGTTCAAAAAAGGGGTAAACTAGCACCGAAAAAATGTCTATTCAAAACCATTTTAATGAGTGTGACAAAGACAAGATCACTTGACAATCTTTTCAATTTTAAAGAGTGTGAAAAGAGCTTAACTATGGACTCACTGCCTTTTTATAGATTTAGTCTCCTTAGCCCGAAAAAGTGAAATTTGCTGAGGAGAACTCTCCCGACGAGACGAATCTCTTGAGGTGTACCTTTTTCCTCCTTAATCTACAGGCTAAAAAAAGGGGTAAACTCATTCCAATAGATTTTTTTCTGAACCAATTAACGAGTGTGAAAGAACAAGGTCACTCGACGATCTTTTCAATTTTAAGGAGTCTGAAAAGAGATTAACTATGGACTTTGTAGGGGATGTTCTTCTGGACCAATTTAATGAGTGTGAAGGAACAAGGTCACTTGAATATATTTTCAATTTTAGGGAGTCTGAAAAGAGATTAACTATGGACTCTGTGGGGATTCCTTTTTCGTAAATGTAGTCCCTTAGGCCCAAAAAAGGGTTAAACTTATACCTGAGAATAATCTTCTAGCAAACCAGAGTTCCTATAGTATACCTTCGTACAATTGATCGTCCAGAACGAAAAATGGGTAAACTACCGCCGGACAGACGTGCCTTCAAGTTTTAGTTTGGCGAGCGTGAAGGACAACAAGATTGCTCAACAATCTTTTCATGTTTATAGAGTCTAAAAAGGGATTAAAGATGACTCATTTTTGGGAGTCCCGAGGGTGAGGCCAAGAGTGATGACATATTAGATGTATGAGGCTCAATCTTGTAATCATAACAAAACTAAAAGGACTCCCAAGTCTAAAGTCATTAACGACGACATGGACGTCAAAATGCAACCAGGATCTACCTAGGGCATTCATGTAAAGGAAGGCTCTACCACTAAATTATGGCACTTCTAAAGTAGCAATGACAGTTCCGTGTTGCAATTCGGTGGGTTCTATCCTATGTAAAAGCGGAAAAGACAACGAGATGCAAAAGTGGAGGTGGAATCCTAACTTAAATGCAAAAAGTTGGAAAAAATGAAATTTACCAAAGAATCTTTAAAAATGACCCATCTCCCAAAATTTGTTTCAAACCAAAAGTGAAGTGTATCGTAACATCTAATGAGAAAATCTAGAACCATGTTAAATGATTTTCAATCCAGAAAAAATGACAAAAGGGTTCGAAAAAGTGGCAAAAAAGGCCAAAAAAGTCTATAAATAGAAGCTGACAGATCATTATCGCCATTGCAAATTGAGAATTGACCAAAAAGCCAAAAATACCCCTTTGCTAAAAGAGTTGATTCTAGGAGCTTCAGAGGACGAAATGAACTTCTGCTTGGACCAAGTAAGTACAAACTAGCTCCTCTTGCATCTCCATACTTCTTTTTTGCATTAGTTTTAGTTTTGTGGGGGGCATGCACTCTTAAAAAGGGGTGTCTCTACGTTTACGTGGGCTGCCCAAGGACAACCTGCGTATGACCATGGGAAAAAAATACTTTGCCCACATGCATATGCAACTATGCTCACTACAACCCGTGTACACCCTAAAAAAGGTAAGAAAAAGAAAAAACAAGATCTAACTTTCTCCCTGAACTTGTTTGTAACAAGATGTATGTTCATTGGAGAGAGAGGGAGCATGATGATATATATATCTTGGTTGATGAGGACCCTGCAGCTATGGCCTCATTGAGACAATGCGGTTTGTGGAAGTTCTTCCAGTGTACATTCATGAAGGCACAACCCAGGCTGATGAATGCCTTGGTGGATTACTGGCACCTCGACACTGAGGCGATTATGGTGGAGGGGCAGTCGTTGACTCCAATGACTGAGGAAATTTACTTTTTGATTGGCCTCTCAAGGAGAGGGGAACCAATCAAATTGCATACTTCCCCCCCTAGGCCTCATAATATTACCAAGTTGACCGGATTACATTACGAGGTTGGCACTGAGAAGGTAGGTTCTCAGGTGCTGATCCACAAGATTACCAACCTATCACTGAAAGTGATAATTTTACTCATTGGGCAGATCATTGGATCCATGGCCTTACATCAAGCCTCCCGGGCGCACATGCATTGTGAGGTGCAGTGCTTAAATTCATGAATATTCGACTAGAGTACGACCATGTTAGACTTCATGAAGAGACAAATCACCAAGTGTCGCGAGCGGAGTAACAAAAACTTCGGATTTGGGACTATTTTATGCTCGTTCATTTTTGAGAGGGTACCCAGTCTCAATCCATAAGAGACAGTGTGAGGCATGTGGCCTCTACCTCGAGAGTGTGTAGATGGGTGGCATTGCTGCCATGACAAGGGGGCGGAAGGACCATAGAGGCCTTTGACAACACCTTTTTTGACTGGTGGGCATGAAAAATTCCGACGATAGAGGACTACCCCTATGCTGGGATCAACTTTTCCAGGGACTCGGACATGCCCGTATCTCCTGGAGCTGAGCGAGGAGAGATGGGTATGTTTTTATTTTTAAATTTGTTTAATTTTTAGTTTCTTTTTATATATGTCATTTTTATGTGTACCAGAGTATCTGACAACTATGTATCTGTTATGTACAGATGTAGAACCAATGCGTCCAATAGATTTTACGAGGAGAAGATGATGTCCTCGACTAGAGGTAGCACCAGTAGCGGCCATTGGACCAGTAGCAACAACATGGGTACCTCTAGCCAGAGAGGCTGAGAGAGTGTTGAGACAGGTGGAGCGGAACCTCACCGCGCTCACTCGTACAGTGCCTATGGATGATATCGAGGATCTCCCACCATCTATGCATCCTCATGTAGTTGGGGTACCATAGACCTTGGTCCATATTTTTCGGTGTTTGGAAAACATTGTTGTTCACTATGGCAGGGCCAATAGGCCTCGTGCTTAGCTAGGGTGGACTACTTACGTGCCGATGACACTCTTTTGTATATTTTTGAGGGCATAAGCCCCGTGATGTATACTAGACATATTATTTTTTGAGGCGCT
This sequence comes from Picea glauca, assembly GCA_000966675.3. NCBI lineage: Eukaryota > Viridiplantae > Streptophyta > Pinopsida > Pinales > Pinaceae > Picea > Picea glauca. The sequence continues at coordinate 25,118 of JZKD02S2231958.1, read as the reverse complement.
TGTGCCCACCTATATACTCTAAGAATTTTGATATATATGTGTGTGTGTGTGTGTATTTATATCTTTTTATGTCTTATGGATCACATTTTTACAATGTATGTACATGTGTATGTGTGTGCTTGTTTTTTATGTGTGTGCAATATGCCAATCTAATACATAATTAGCTAGAGTATCTGTGATTTGATTCAATCTTCTAGGAACATGGATATACGTAATGTAATCAAAGCATCGTTCTAAGAGACGTACCCTAAGGAACCGTCAATGTAGAGTAGGATCGTAAACGCAGTAAATTCCATTCAATTGGGACACAACTAGCTGTGCATATAAGTAGACCTGAAGGTGAGAGATACCATGCGACAAAGCATCATGAAGCATCTTTATTACTGCGCTATAATCGGCGACATTGTTTGTGACATCACCTAGACATATACCTCCATAATATAGCAACTGGCCTTGAGGTGTGAAGATCACCTAAGCTGCGAAAGCAAGCCTCTGAGTGTGTCGGATATCACCATCCGCGAACCCAATGAACACCTCTGATTGACTTGAGATCTGCCACAATGAAAACGATGACATAAAAAACAACACGTCCATAAAACAAAAAGACAAAAACTAACTATATAATAACTATACATATGTACAAGAAGTCACCCAAGGTGACCTACCTACGAGTAATACTTCTTGAGGTAGATCCCATTTCTAGGCTTCACCAAAGCATTCCCCTCAAATTCAACCAGATGCTAAGTGACCTTATTTAATACCTCCTTCATAATGAAAGGTCTGAACCACATGGGTTTAAACTTGCCTGCCCCCAGGGGATCCTTATCTTGGTCGTAGACCAGGACAAGGTCGCCTTTGGAGAAAATACGAGGATGAACGGACCAATCATATTGACACTTGGCTTGTTGCTTGTGAGCCTCATTATCCAAGGCTGCATCACAACATTTCTCATCGAGTTGCTCGAGATATAATAAGTGTTCCTCGAGCAGTGAAGTGTTTGAAAATAACTGTACATCCAACTTAAGAGATGGGATTTGACATTCTATAGGTAAGACTGCTTCCAACCCGTAAATAAGTTGAAAAGGTGAAAAACTAGTTGCAGACTTTACAGATGTTCGGTAGGCCCATAATGTCGAGTACAACATCAAATGCCAATTTGACTTGGATGAATTGATCATTTGCTGCAGAATAGTCTTGAGGGATTTATTCACAGCTTCCACCTGACCATTCTCTTGTGGGTGGTAAGGTGATGAATGATCTTGCCTCAACCCAAGATTTGATGTTAACTTAGACATCATTTTATTCTAAAAGTGATTGCCATGGTCAGTGACAATCTCCTTTAGGATGCCGAACCTAACTATTATCTGGTTAAACAAAAAGAGAGCTGTTGTTTCACCATCATCTTTGAACGTTGGCATAGTTGTGACCCACTTTGTGAAGTAGTCTACTACTACGATGATATATCGATGCCCCCTGACTGAAGGGGGGTGGCATGTAGTATAATGAATCCCCCACTTAGTGAAGGGACCAACAATAATGACGGGAAACATGGGAGCAGGATGTGCCCTCATCTTCTGAGAGAATATCTAGCACGGGTGGCACTTCTTGACCAATTTAACACAATCTTTGATCAACGTTGGCCAAAAGTAACCGAATCGTAGAATATTTTGGGTTGTTTCCAACCCAGACAAATGACCACCACATGCTCCAGTGTGGCAGTTTTTAAGCACGATTTCTGCTTCTTCATGAGTGAGACACTGACAAAGGATGCAATCTACACCTCGATAATACAAAGTGTCCTCGAGTATGAGATATTTTTTTTCTTGATGGCATATACGTCGATGCTCATCGTGTGAAGAAGAGGTGGGGAACTTTAGAGTTTGGAGATAGACTAGTATATCTCCATACCAGGGGTACGAAGATGAAATCATAAAAATATCTCCTTTAATCGGTGATTCTTCGGGCGTAATATCACTTGATTCGATCGGAAGTTCCGAGATAAGTTTCACAAAGAAAAACGAATTTTTGGACTTCGCGGAGATGAAATATAAGTCAAACTCCTAGAGGATAACAATCCATCTGCGGATCTTTCCAGCGATTACACATTGTGTTAACACGTATTGGAACAGATTCACAATGATAATGATGGTGGTCTTGCGAAACAGGATATGATGAAGAAGCCGTTGGACAACATGTACTACTGCCAACAAAAGCTTTTCAACATGGGAGTATTTGAGTACTGGTCTAACTAGGCCTCAACTCAGGTAATAAATGAAATGTTCTTCAAGTATATCATCCTCTTGAACCAAGACCATATCGATGGTTGACTCTACCACGGACAAATACAATAAAAAATCTTTATTATAATTGGGTGGCTGAAGTAGAGGGGTAGATGTGAGGGCACGTTTCAATTCTTTGAAAGAGTGCTGAGCATCTTCGTCCCAATGGAAAGGGACTCCCTTATTCAATAAACACATAAACTATTTAGTGATCTCGACACAGTTTGCGATAAAACACCGAAGAAAATTGGCTTTTCCCTGTAAACTTTGAAGCTGAGGCACTGTACACGGGGGAGGCAATTGAAGTATCACCTCAACCCTTAGAGGATCGACCATGATCCATGTTGTCTAAACTATGAAACCTAAAATATGACCCAACGTCATGTAAAAACTGCATTTTTTTGGATTCAAGCGAATCCGATAATAGCGACATTTCTCAAAGATAAGTCAGAGGTGCATGGGATGATCATCTCCCTTACGAGATCATGATGATAAATCATCTAGATAAGCCTCGACTATGTGTTTGCGATTGTGGAAAGAAAAAGACATGGCCCACTGAAAGGTGGCTCCAACATTCTTCAGGCCAACAGGCATCTTCTGATAAGAAAATGTACCCCATGGATAGATAAAAGCTGTTATATGTTGGTCTTCAGGATTAATCTGTATCTAATTGTATCCCGAAAAACCATCCATGAAAGAAAAAACCTCACAACTTGCACATTCATAAAAAATCTGATCAATAAATGGGGTGGGGAAATTAACCTTTGGATAGACCTTGTTCAAATCATGAAAGTTCGTACATACGTGAATCATACCCTACTTTTTGTTGACCGAAACAGGATTTGACATCCATTACGTCAAATGAACGGGGTAGATGAAACCAACTTTGAGTAGTTTCTCTACTTCAACCTTAATAGCTGTTGTTTTCTGAGGATTAACTGGACAAAGCTTCTGCTGGACCAGCTTAGCATCAGGGTAAGTCATGATTTCATGTTCGACGATTATTGGATCTATGCCTAGCATTTCCTCGTAAGACCAGGAAAAAATGTCACATAATTCTTTAAATAAATCAGTGTAGATTTGAATCTCCTCGGGGGAGCAGTCTGCTCCAACGAAGACATTCTCCATGACACTGAAGGTTTTGGAGATATCGATAGGTATCATTTTAGCGATGGTTTCCATATTACCCTCAACATAAACTATGTGCATAGCCAGAGGATTAATAAGACATGACCTATCTCCAGTCATAGTCAACACAAATTTGTTTGCCTCTATTCTTCCTAACTCCGAGAGAAAATAAGATCTGTGATGGAGATCATCCCAGGGTGTGTCTGGACCAGTCAGTGCCTCTATAATTGCCTCATCATAGGGAAAGACCAAGTCTAAGGAATCAGTAGTGGCAGGTGAACCTTGAGCCCAAGTAGGCTCTATAACTAGATCTAACTCTTGTGTGGGAGTCGGATCGGGTTTGGCTAAAGCTTGCTGGACAATGGAGTACACAAATTCTGCCGCAGACAAGGGAATAGCCATGAAATGATGCCCTGTCCCTTCCATCATAGCTGATGGGGAAGGAAGAGTCCATGGATTGTTAAAGTAAGTCGTGCAGAACGACGACACTTGAAATATTTCAACCTTAGGTTGGTCGGGGAGAACCGATATGAACTTGACATTGCCAGACGAAGGCGAGTAATCAAAAGTACCCATCAAAGGTAGGCAAAAACCAACCCCTACATTGATGATGCCAAGCTATGGATTATCAATCATCGAGACCGTGGATTCCCTCGATGAAGGGTCAGGACAGAAGAAATACAACTAATCAATGGACATGATCCAACCCTCGTGTGGAAACAACAAGACTTGGAAAACTGTGGCGACCACTGCATGTATAGCATATGTCCAACTCCTTCCTAACAAGAGGTTTTAGTTGAGAGGTGCATCGACCAATTCAAATTTGATGCACATGGTATTTCCTCCTAGCTACACGATGAAAGAAGGAATGATTCCATGTGGTCTGAATGAACAACCGTTGAAAGCGGTAAGAAGAGTAGGAGATAGAGAAAAAACGGGTTGGCTAATGGCCTTCCAACACGCCAACGACATCACACATGTCGAGGCACCCTCATCAACCACCATGCAAAAAATATTCAGGGTAAAAGTTTTCATGGTGTAGGCCACTACTATCTGAAAGGCAACATGGTATGGGAGGCGAGGTTTCAAGTTGGTTGTATCAAGCATGATTGTTCCTGGATTACAAGTCTCAGCAGATCCTAAGGCAACTAATAGAGACTTTCTTTACGAAGGGGAACTTTGGAGGAGTTCCAAATCAGACATCGCACAAGGGGTTTGTGACAAATCCTCCACCACAAAGTAGTTCTGGGTGACCCTCACATTTGGATTGTGAGAATATTTCTTGAATGCCCCTTTTAGGATGCATGTCATTGTTTCACCCATCGTCTTCTTGATCTAGAGAGGAACATATGGGTTTTCGGCTTCTTTACCCTTCTCAGAAGTGTTTGGCATTCTGTAATCCTGTGTCCTAGTTGCTATGTGAGAATCACCTTTCAACATATAAACATTCAAGGTCGAGGGATTACTAGACGACGAACGGGGTCCCTAACTGCCCCCATCCACGCTTGAAGAGGCTTGAGTCAAATTTTTACCATGAGGAAATGGGTTCATTAACACAATAGGCTCTTGCTGCGCCAGTAACTTTTGGGCCTCCATAAGCCGAGGGAAAAGGTAATTCAAATGGTATTTCGTTCAAAGGTTACATGGATACTTTGACTTTGTTTTCTCTCTATTTCCCTCACCAACATTGTTGGTGGGTTCTTATCCCCCTTACCCTTCTTTCACTTTTTTCTTTCCGTCAGCTTGCTAATTGGCTTTCAGGTTCGTCGACTGCACAGTGTGTATGCCTGAGGTTTGTGTAGGGCGAGCAACCAAACTAGAAGTTTGTCTAGCCACTGTCTACTGTATCAAAAATTGTTGCAATTGATTCGACAACAGATTAGTGGGATTTTCTTGTGCTGAACCAACTATACCATCGACATGTGGTCCAAAATTGTGTCTGGCCTTATCAAGGATGGACCATGATGCATATGGAAAAACTTCGTAAAGTAAACCAGACTGAGAGTATATAATTTCTAGGTGTTGAGCTCTCATTGTCACCTCTTCCTCGGAAAAGACTCCCGACGTTGAAACGTCCTTGGATAGATGGGGTACCAAAGACTTAAGGAACCACTCCGACAGGAATGCTGGTGGAACTGGTACTTTTATCAAACTCTTCTAATGCCACCATTCTCGGATGTGATCTGAGATATGGTCAGCCTTTGTTTGCTCAAAGTTGGCCAACAATTCAGTGCCAACATTGTATGTCACAGGTAATTGAAAATGGTTTAGAAAAACCATTGCCAATTCACCAAAAGTAGAGTAGCTTGAGTAGTATATCTCAATATACCATTTCGCAACACCCCCGATGAGAGTGCATTGAAAAATACACAACTGTACGGAGTCATCTATCAATGAGTTCAACGAGCACCATAGGTGAAAAGTGGTCACATGATCGCCTGGATCTTCGTTAGGATTACCTTCGAACTTCAGAATGTTTGAGGGAAACTTGGTCAACATAGGAGGCCAATGCGGATCGTGATAGATCGGGTCATTTAACAATATTGACAAGTATGTAAAATGCAACGTTTCCAAAAAAAGTATCTTAGGCTGTTGACAATGTACAGGGAAAAAGGAGCCTAGAGTTTGACTAGCACCAGGTTGCCAGGACAAGTTAGGTTGATGGCCAGGGTTCTGGTAAATACCATGGCCGTGGTCGGTGTACAGATACTGCATTTGTTGAGATGTCATAGACTGAATCCCATAGTAGGACGTTGAGGGTTGGGAAGGGATTTCTCCCGACGTTGTGTTCCAAATATTCTGGAAAGGGTTGCCCCCTGCCGATCTGACGAGCATAGGTACTGAGCCTTGCCCGTGGTTCCATTGACCATGGAAGGGGTTTCCCTTGGTTGACATCCCTCATGTGGGAACTGTTCCCTACCACAGATTCCAAGGTCCTTGTGAGGTGCTTTCCCCCTGTGCAGGAATAGTACCTTGCACAGGATTTTGTTGTCCAAAAACAGGGTTTCCCCCGGCCGAGACAACAGTTGATGAGAATGTGTTGTTACCAGATGCACCGAACAAAGAGAATGAAAAATAACCCACTGGCATGGTGTTGGAAGAAGTTCCTTGGCTACCTGCTCTGAACAAGATGTAGTTCATGTTCGGCCAGATGGGCTGTTGAGAAGCACCGCCGAGCGAGGGGGACGATGGAGGTATATGGCCCTCGCCATAAGGGAAGGCATTATAGGGGGATGAGGTGCCCCCCATGGACCCTTGCAGAGGATCATTTGAGCTCCTTACCCCCAAACCCATGGTCTGTAGGGTGGATTAGGAGAGGATGGAGTTTGTATCAAAGCCGAGCATCCTGTATGAAAACGGAGGGTCCGTCGCACTCTGTGTGAATGAAGCAGTGATCACCGCCATAGATGAAGTCAGACCGCTGCCCGAAGTAGAGGTAGTTGAGACCATAGTGGTCCAGACTGATGAATGTGGGTTAGGAGGCGAAACGCCCCCAGTAGTGGCAGCCATTAAGGGAGTGTGAGGACTCCTTGATGAAGTAACAACATTTTCTTCCATCGCTGCTTGCACAACTATTTGACGCTCATGATGAGTTACCCTTGGAGGGACAATTTGTATCAAAACTGGCTCTGACAAGTCTGTGATTAGAGGGTTATATGTCCTGAGAGCTTCCTCTCCAAGGTCAGAAACAGTCAGTTCCTCTGTATTTGAGTGTTCTCCTCTTGGGGATGGCTCGGGTACAGTTTCCTGCAGCCTGATCGCCTCAAATGACCCTTGCTGGTCAAGTCTTCGCATTAGCGGTGGTGGGGGTGGCTCCAATTCAACTGACAACAAGCCCTGAAGCCTTCGCAACCAACATAGCTCCTAATCTTCCACTTTGTGAAAATATTAACGACACTGTAAGGTTTTTACTAATGTTTGAAAATAAACACACACTAGAAAATGTTCCTATGAGATAAAGCAAGCAAACCACTAGCTAGTTGGAAGAACAGTTACGCCAACCAACATTAGAGAAACTTACCGGTGCAAGTGAAACTCTATTAAAGAAGCACCCTCCAGGTATACTCTGCAAAGCATGGCCCAATGTCTGCCCTAGGTACCACGGTATACCCCTCCATTCACATGTGTAAGTCACTAGAGTAAAGGCAACTAGGTTGCCAGCACGCGAACAATCACCAGGGGGGTATAGTTTATAGTCGGATGGACTGCAATGAGCAGGGTATCAATCCTGAAACCTATCGAGGGTATCGAAAGAAAGTTTTCCAGAAGATGACTGAGGACCTCAAACGGATTCAAGATCCACAAAGCTCCCTGAAAAATTCAACCGATAGAATCCCAAGACAAGTCCTCTATATGCGTTCCCCACTACTCTTGGTTCGACTTTGGAGGGGTTATCTCCGCTACCTTTTCACACGTGACCTCGTGTTTATCCCCTATGTTAGAGGGGGGTCCCGAAGAACTTTCACGTTTACTGGATTTTTTGCACTCCTTAGCACTGACTCCTATGTTTGTTTTTAAAGCCTTGAAGAGTTTCCTCTCCAACCTAAATCAAGGCTCTAGCCTAGACTAGTTGATGGACCCTACAAACATAAAGTCTAGTAAATTTTAATTTAGTGTTAATTTTAAGTGGATTGTTTTAAGTCAAGGAAGCCATAATGAAACTAGTGGTGTGTTTTAAGAGACGAAATAGAATATCATTAAATGAAATTGAAAGAAAAACTACTTCTTTTTGGCAAATAAAGATTTGCAATTTCAACTCTTTAACCAACTTTTCGTAACTACTTTTTCTAAGATATTTTAAAGGAAAACCAAGAAAACATATTTCACTCGACTACTTCATGTTCTAAGCATTTGGTAAAGAACTTAAGTTTTTTTTTTTTTTTTTCTTCTGACAAGCAATATAACTAACCTAACTACTTAACCAACAAATAAATACAATATTTTTCTATCTTTTTTGTTTATGCTTCAAATAAGAAACTTTAAAATATATTATTTTTCTTTTCCTTTAAAGCAATCAAAAGGGGAAAAACTGAAGACAAGACAAGACCAAAAACTAACTTCTGGCCCATGACGGATCGCATGGAGTCACTAACGATACCAAATAGGCTGATCGGAAAAGACTCACATACTCATCTAAAACACTTTCAAAGAAAAACACAAGAAATATTTAAAATAAAAAGCTAACTGATGTCAAACCCAAGCTAAAGACTGTAACAACAAAGATCGGGACTAGATCAAGAAAACCCCTGAGAAGTATGACTTCAATCAGGGAAAAGGTTGACTGCCTCTTCTTGAAGAAATACTTTCTTGACACATGCACGCTACTGACACTTAAGAGGCCTGCGTATGTACGCGGGATGTCCAAAGGTAGGGCACATATGTACGCATGTAGACCCGATGCAGGCCATGTACACCTCTGTAACTTCCTAAACAAAAAGGAAACTAACATTTAGGCTGACAAGGCAGGGAGTATTGGTATGGCAGACCATAATCCCTTAAAGACTCAACAACTTACAAAAAACTAAAAAAGGTAATCAAACCAATTAAAACACCTAAAAATATCCCCTAAAAAACCTAGAGGTCTCCCCAGTATGGTCGCCAATTCTGCTATAACGGGAAAACCCCCCTATGGACTACACTAGGGTTCAACATGTAGGCATATCTAACCATCTAAAAGTCTTCTACTTTTTAGACTACCCTGACTATACCCCACATTCATGCATAAAATACAAATTAAAAATATCCGGTAACTCTACCTTAAACTCCGCGTCTGGTGTCGATCCTTTCGTGTTCGATTGCTCCTCGACTACAAGTCTCCTCCCAATGATGACCTGCATTCAAAAACAGACAAACAAATAACTACGAACATGCATCTCATATATGAATTAGTGGGTTATATGTCATAATAAAACATGAATCAACCATAAAGTTTGAACACATCATATGGCAGGACAAAAAAAGTACTTCTTTTATCAGAATTGAAAAGTTTACTTACAATGAGATCGATGAATGCTCCTTGAACCTGGTTTGGGCTCCTCTTCACCAAGATCCAACTGTGCTTCCACATATTTTTATCCTCTCACACTTCTTCTAAGAAAAATTCATGGGCTTATGATTGAGGAAAAAGGAAAGAATGGAGAATTTTGGCTCAAACTCACAAGGTGGCTGCAAATTCTTGCGACAAGGAGGGGATGTGAAACGGACAGAGTTTCACTGTTCTTATTCTTAGATTTGGAATGAGACCCCCAAAACTCCTTTTATATGAAAAAATGTTGGTTATTCGGTTGGGTGACGTGCTATAGGCGGTGGAACAGTTGGGAAACTGCCC
>JZKD02S2231958.1:0-10362 GCA_000966675.3 Picea glauca | reverse complement strand
TGTCATATACCAAGACTAAGTCTCCCTTCTTAAAATTTTTCTTCTTGATGTGTCTATCATGCCAAGCTTTGTCCCTTACTTTCTGTACTTCTCGGTGAAACCCTGCTAGAATCATATCTTCTTCCATGCTCATCAGTTGACTTATCCTTTCCTGTACTGCACCTCCCTCTGTCATGTTGGTAATTGATGCTACGCGCAGACTAGGTACCAAAAACTCTAATTGCACCATTGCTTCTTGTCCATACACCAATCTGAATGGTGTCTTCCCTGTCAATTTTTTGCATGTGGTCCTGTATGCCCATAGTACTGCTGGTATCTTCAAGTACTAATTGTCCCTATTAACATTGTAGATGTTTGTGAGTGCATTCTCAAGGATCTTGTTAAAGGCTTCCACTGTTCCATTTGCTTGAGGATGATATGGTGTACTCTTTTGATGATAAACTTCAAAATTCTTAGTCATAGCCTTAATAGTGCTGTTAATGAAGTGAGTGCCTTGGTCATCAAAATCCTTGGGCATCCAAATCTAGTGATCACTTTCTCAAACAAGAAGTGTGCTGCTGTCTCTGTGCTGCAATATTTTATTGGTGCTGCTTCTGCCCATCTTGTTAAGTACTCTATCATAGTAATAATGTACCTCACTCCTGACCTTTTTGCTGGTGGGTTAATTGGTCCCACAAAATCTATTACCCATTTGTTGAATACTTTCAAGGTTACTTGTGGTATCAGGGGAATCTCGTCCTGTCTATTCAGTTTACCAACCCTCTGACATACATCACATCTCTTCCAGTAGTCCTTTGAGTCTATGTGAATAGTTGGCCACCATAATCCTGTGCGCAATACCTTCTGTGCGATAGATTTTCTTGAATAATGTCCTCCTACTATTACCTCATGGGATTATGCTAAAATCCTAGGTATTCCATGTTCTAGCACACATCTTCTCAAGATACTATCTGCACCCATTTTGTATAAGTGTCTGACAATCAACTGATAGTTTGCAACCTTGACTACCATATTTTTCTTCTGTGCAGTGTTGAAATCTTGTGGTGCATTCCCTGTACTCAAGTATTGAATGATGTCTACGAAGAATTCATCGACTACTTGGACTAAAAATAACTGTGCGTCGGGAAAATTGTCCTCTAGATTCATTGGTTCCTCTCCAGTTGTGATCCTTGACAGATGATCAAGTCTTGCATTCAACTTCCCTAGTTTGATTATCACTTCAAAGTCAAATTTCTGGAACAACAATAACCATATATAAATTCTCCCCTCCCAACACTGGCTTGTTGACGAGGTATTTGAGAGATGAATGGTTTGTGAGCATATTGAAATGTTTTCCCAATAAATAATGCCTAAAATTCTGAAGCGCATAGACCATAGCTAAGCCTTCTCTCCGGGGTATTGTAATTTTTCTCCAATTCTGACAGTTTTCTGCTAGCGAATGCTATAGGATGGTCCAATTATCCTGATCCTGGCTACACCAGAATAGATCCAAGTTCTATGGTTGATTCATCTACATGCACGTGGAATGTCTTTTCCCAATCTAGGAATACTAGTATTGGTGCGGTTACCATATTCTCTTTCAGGGTGTCCAATCCTCACTGACAATCCTCATTCCACTGAAACTTGCTATCTTTTCTTAACAATTTCTCCATTGGCGCAGTGATATGTGCATACCCTTTTATAAATTTCCTATAGTATCCTGTGTGTCCCAATGTTTCTCTTAACTAACATATTGATTTCGGTGGTGGTAGGTTAATAATTACTGCAATCTTGGTAGAATCTACTAGCAAGCCTTGTTTGCATACTATATGGCCCAATAATATCCCAAAGGGTGTTCCGAAGATGCACTTCTTTATGTTTAATGATATCCGACACTTCCTGCATATTTATAAAATCATCCTCAACACCCCTACATGGTCTTTCAACAGAATATAGACTATCCAATCATCGAGATATACCTCTAGAAAATGGTGGATGAATTCTTTGAATGCAACTATGACTACTCTGGAAAATATTGCCGGTGCATTATTTAGTGCAAATGACATGACTATGTACTGGTAGGATCCCGATTCCATGGAAAAAGTGGTCTTGTATATGTATTCCAGGCTATCTTGATTTGATGGTATCATGAGAATCTATCGGTGAATGAATAAGCTTCTTGTCCTCCTACGTTCTCCAACACCTCATCTATGAAAGGAGTAGGGAATCAGTCATGTAGGCACACATAATTCATCTTCCTTAGGTCGACACATATCCTTATCCCCCCCTATTTCTTCTCCTAAACTACCATCAGGCTTACCCATTCAAATTCCTCTACAGGTTCTATGATTCCAGCCTCCAACATCCTATTGATTTCGGCTTTGAATTTTTTCTTATATATAGAGTTTAGTCTATATGGTCGTTGTCTGATCAGTCTTGCCTTAGCTCTGAGAGATATCTTCATTTCACCTATCTCTCCTTCTATTCCTTTCATTTAAGTGAACATTGTTGGGAACATGTCGCTGTACTCGCGCAATAACTCTGTTATTCTTTCCGCTGTTTGATCATCCCAATAGTCTCCAATGATGGCCATTTTGGGATTCTCAAGTGTCCCAATGTTGACTTTTTTCACCTTGATCAGTACAAAAAATACTTCTGATTCCAGAGGTGGACCTTCCACTTCTCTTTCACCTTCAACTTCCTCAATTTGAATATTTCGCGGATCGTCTTCATCCGATGCTTCTTCCTACACATGGTAACATGACAATAGTTCCTTTACTATCTGTCTGTTTTGCTATTGTTCTTATGTCATGAGTTCAACTTCTGGTTCTTTAATAAATATCACCCCTTTGATTTGTTTAAGCGCTGATTCTGTGTTGAGGTTCTCATGCTCAAATGATAAAGTGACTGTAAAGTTCTTCTTTAATATTGTCCAGTTTGTAGTTCCTCTGCGTAATTCCTGGTTTGTAAACCAATTTGTTAGGATCCCTTCTAATGTGTGAACAAAATGACAAGGCCATTCCTTCGATGGTGTCATTATTCATAGAATTCTGCACTTCTCCAAATTTTCTTCTGGTGCCCCTTGTCCATCATATTTCTGCAGCTGGTTGCTTCCCTATTCTGCGCCAAATCTATTGCACAGTAACCACTTACATTGGTACCAGTCTTTAACTATCTCTTTGTGCACACCCAACCATATTGCAGGTGTTTCCTTGAGTGCTATATCCAAGGATAAGAGCCTCTGATTTTCTAACACTTCATCTTCGTATCGTGTTAAGAATTCTTCTAACTCATTCACCCCATGGAAGCTGGGAGGTTCCCTTATCTCCGTACCTACCCATCTTACTGCATGGTCTATTATTACACATATTCTTGTGGAGATTTCATGTAACCTCTACTGCCAATTTTCTAATCCCATATCGGAGTCTGAAACACATGAGGTGATGCTTCTCCAACTAAATACCCCATCTACAGTTGGGTTCACATAATCTTCTTCTTGCGCGGTTGTTCTATACAACTGGTTAATTTCCGCCAGATCCAAGAAAGTAGGTTCTACAAACCTTTTCCCTTCTGATGGCTCCAATGGCACAATGAATCTATATTCCCCTGAATCGAATGTCATCTTCCTTGTCTTTATGTTGATTATGGCCTAATTGTAAAATTCCCAATCCAAGCCAAGCAATGCTAGATAAGGTGTTGTGCCATCTACTATCTCTATTACTTCAAAGTCAGCTTTAGTACACACTCCATCCAGATCTACTGTCACTCCTTTTAGTCTTCCAATTGGTATAACTCTGTGTTGATTTGCTAGTTTCAGTTGAACATGTGAATATCCTAACATGGGTTGTCCCATACATTGCCATGTCTTCTTGGGTAGAAAATTTACTTCGGATCCTAAATCTAGTATGATATCTCCCATGTTGAAATCTCAAATGTTGGTGTTCAATTTGAATTTTTTGTTTGTTCTCCTTCTTGTATGTAAATGATTAACTGTTTTATGTTCTAGCTTTCCTTTTGACTCTATTCTACATTTTTCTAGCATATTTTGTAATACTTTAATACATGATGGATCATTTAGTAGTTTAACATAGGATTGAAAAAAACCCTTAATTGTACTTACTTGTCCTAGGGGCTGTGATTTTGTGGTGTGATTCAATGATGGAGGCATCTTGTACGCTGGTACTTCCTTATTATACTGTGCAATTGATGTTGATGCAATGTCTAGCTTCATAAATTCTTGTCTATATTTCTTGAATATATCCTTTTCATTCTGTGCATCAAACTGCTTCTTTGGTTTGACATTCTTCTTCACCCATTGGTGTTGTGCTGGCTCTTGTTTTATTGCATCGTTTCCTATTTTATCTCCTCCCCGAGTAATTATGTTGATGTTTCTTCCTTCATCCCTCACTTCTGCTGAAATCCAATGAACATTATGATTGTTATGATTTATCTTCTCCCGGATCTTCCCTAATAGTGTCAGACATTCTTCCGTGTCATGATTTGATGCGCGACAATACATACACATCACGGTTGGAAGTGAACATTCTCTTGCATAATGTTCTGGTTGTTGACAATTGTGGCATACCACTGGTCCTCTATCTCTTCCAAAACCTCCTCTTTCTCTTCCTCCACCTCCATAGCCAGCTCGATCCCCTTATGGTGCATCATACTGAGGCGCCTGGTTATACTACGCGATATTATAGTGTGGCTGCGCGATATTGTATTGCGACTGCACAGTGTTATATTGTTGCTGCACAGTGTTATACTACTGTTGTGTAGTGTTATACGGGGATGGTAATTGGTTAAACTATGGTGCGTCTTTCCTGATCATCATTTTTCCCTACACTCTGTATGCATCTGATCTTCTTTCCCACATGAGGTCCATGGTTCTGTAATATTTTTCATCATGGCCCACTGACTTGCAAAAGTTGCAATATTAGCTCTTAGGTACTGTCTGGTAATTCTCCATCATTGGGTAGTGATATGGATCATGCCCCTGTTTCTTACAGATCTCACACCATATTCCTCCTGTTGGCAATGATTTTGTCATTCCTGCTACCATGTACTACGTGAATATTGGACATTCGTTCTTATGGTGTCCTTCTATCCTACATGTGGTACACCAAACAACTTCTCTTTTTTCCTTACCTTTGTTCTAGTTTATCTGAAATGTTAAATTCTTTAGATCCTAGTTCAAGTCCTCTATGGATGGATCTATCTTCTGATATTGGTTCTCTTCTAGTTGTAGGCATGCTTGTGCCTCTTCCCGTGTCTAAAACTTCTGTTGTCGCAAAGGGTATTTCAAGAGTGGTAACAACGAATTGACGAACAAATGCCTATGCTGCATATATGTCATGACATACTTTAGCTTTCCCTTCAATCATTTGAATCTTTGGTCAATCTCCCATACAGATTCTCTTGATTTCTGTCTAATATCTATCATCTTGTTCATGTATTGATCCTCTGAACTAGGCTTTTGCAATTCATTTATCAAGAGATTTTTAATATCTCCATTCATCCTGGTTGTCCTTGGCGGACTATTTGTGGCTAAACTCATGTACCAATCCAGTGTGGGATCTCTTAGCATGATAGCTAACTGTGAAATTTTAGTGTCCTCGTCTGTGATATGTTTTGCTTCCCGTATATTTTCACAAATAAACATGTGCTTCTCTGAATCCTTCGACACCTCTCCTTTGAATTACGGTAACCTGATGGTGGGATCATGTCCTGCCATCCTGAATGATAAAATACTACCTCCACGCAATGTAGATACTTGACTAATTCTTCCTAAAATGGCTCCCCCAATTTTTGTTCCTTGTGTAGATGTACTTCCTTTTGTCTTCCTTCTCTCGAAATTTGGTTGTCTAAATGGTGGTGTTCTTCTTGGTGTATTATTCGCACATGGGTTTATGGGTTCTACACTGACAATAGGAGTGATGCCTTATATTCCCACTCTTGGACCTCTCATCTTCCTATCATATGTTGCACACAGGATTTCCTCAATCTGCTCCACAACTCGGAGATCCTCTACCTCTTCTTCATCACTTGCCAAGCCTTCCCTCACGACTACGACTCTCTTCTTGGTTTTCACCTTTATATTGGTAGGGTACTCCACTGCGCATTTTTCCAACTGTTGCCATGATCCGCTTGATCTGGTTGCCATCCATCATAATTGGGTCCAAGGACTCCTCCTTCTTTCCTTTATCCACTTCTCCTTCTCCCGTTAGTGCTTCCCCCCTTCCTCCATGCACGCGAGGAAGTTTAGTTGTCTGACTCCATTTTCATTACACCTTTATTAAATAGTAATATCTTAATAGAATTATATAGCTATCTAATGTACCTACCGCGAGGTCCCTTCAAGAACTTTTTTTCAGCTGCGCTATAAGACTTCGCTGTATCTATAGCAAATTCTGTGATAAATCCCACAACAATGCTGTCTAACCAAAAATCCACTGCACGCGTAAATTTATTATCAACTCGTTGTAACTGCATGATCTCTTCAGGATTCCACTCTAGTTGTCTGATCTAATTTGTAGGGTGGTTGTATTTCAACCTTTTTATCCACTCTTGCAATACATGTGGGAAATCAAAGAAAAATACTTCATGCAAATCGCTGAATACGTACTTGTCCAGATATTTGCGTGGTGTAAACTTCATGTCTTTGTTATATTTATGTGCAAACTATAGCTCCTTTGTCTTCAACCAACTCTCTATCTCTGCCTTTGTTGGATTCCACAGTCTCAACATCCCCTTTTACATTCTCATTCTCTCAACATCTTGTCATCCAACTTATCATTCTTTTAATGTGTATTCCACAAATGTCATATACTCAATCCAATGCTCTTCCAACTAACCAACCGACCAACCAGAAATAGAACCATTTGTTGGATATTATAACCCTATTTATTTGTATTTAGGATTCTTTTATGGGTTATTTTGATCCTACCTTACTACCATAGATTGACCCTGGTTCAGATTTGATAATCTCCCAACAAAATCCCTTTAAAACTATCAACCCCTCTAGTAGACCATAAGGCAACGCATCACATAAAGTGTACTGCATAGTCTCACCTAATATAGCTCTATGAGTGGATGCATACATAGCCGGAAAGACACATATATTCATTCACAGAACACACATGTTACCATGGTTCACCCCCTCCCGGGCTACATCCATAAATATCTAGCTCTCAAGATTTTATTATGGTTCAGTAATACATCACGTTGTGCGTGTTTACAATATTAGGTCTTACATTCTTCCACAGGATCCTCGATCCCTGTGAGGTTGAATAGATCACATTAGGATCCTCAACCTGTGATATAACCCTTGGGATCTAGTCGCTCACTACCTCACTAGCTCAACAACTTACTAAGTAGTACAGTTCTTACAATTCTCTGCCATCTTTGTCCTCTCCTTTCTCTCTTATCCGACCCCCTTATCCCTCTACACATTATCTATTTATATTCTTGGCTCCTCAACCATTACAATACATTACAAAAAACCTAACCCTAGCATCATTAGGTCTTCCTTGCATGAGCGCCTCGCCTGCTTTCCTCACACGTGCTACTCTTCCTTCCAGCTGTCCTCTTCTCCTTTTATGCCTTTTCTCCTGACTAGGCCTGCATCCAACATTAACCATGGTCATGGTCAACCCTAAGAAACTATGATCATGATTAACCATAGTCAAGCATGATCATTTTCAATTAATGTATTGATACTTTAATAATGAATTATTAATGTATTACTACTTTAATTATTTATACTTTCCTTTAGCTTAATGAAAATTTCTCTGCAACCAACACGTTTCAATGAAACGATCTCATTTCTCACAAATATAGTGGTGGAAAAGAAAGATAATCTTTTGCACAAAATTACACTTTAATTAGGAACATGTACCCTTATAATCACACATACCCTTCTTGTCGTACATACCATTATATGGGTTTTAAACATGAACATATCATTATCATCGCTCTGTGACAAACATAGCCTTGTCGTTGCAATGTGTTGAGCATAACCTCTTTGTCACAATGTGACGAACATACCTTTTTCCTCGCCCATGTGATGAACATAGCCTTTTTGTTGTAATGCGATGAACATAGGCTTGTAGTCACAATGTCACACAAATATCCTTTTGTTGCAATGTAACACAATATCCCATGACAAACATAGCCCTCATCATCACAATGTCAAAAATATACCCTTATCGTCGCATTGTGAAAACCATAGCCTTCTCATTACAATGTGATGAACATACCCTCATTGTTGCAATGTCACATAGATATCTTGTGATAAACATAGCCTTGTCATGGAAATGTGAAGAAAATATTCTGTGATGAACATAGCCTCATCGTCGCAATGTGACACAAATATCCTTTCGTGACAATGTGATGCAAATATCATGTGATGAACATAACCTCACCATCATAATGTGAGGAACATACCCTTATATTTGCACTGTGATGAACATAGCCTTGTTATTGCAATGCGATGAACTTTTCCTCATCGTCACAATGTAACACATATATCCTTTCATCGCAATGTGACGAACATAGACTTTTTGTCGAAATGTGATGAACATAGTCGTGTTGTCGCTATGTGATGAACATAGCCTTGTCGTTACAATGTGATAATCATATCCTTTTCATTTCAATGTGATGAACATAGCATTTTCATCAAAATTTGACAAACATATCCTTGTCATCTGAATGTGATGAACATAGCCTCGTCGTCACAATGTGACGAACATAACCTTTTCATCGCAATGTGATGAACATAGCCTTGTCGCTACGATGTGATGAACATAGCCTCATGAAGACAAGGCTATGACCTTGTACTCACATTGAAACATTATTAATACTATTTGTTAATATCCTATTAATACATAGGCTATGTTTGACATAGCCTATTTACTAAGGCTATGTATTAAGGATATGCATTAATACTTTACTAAGACTATGTTCAACCTAGGCTATTTACTAAGGCTATGTTCGACCTAGGCTATTTACTAAGGTCATTAAAGTCCTAATAATGTATTACTAAGTAAGTAAGGTCAATGTATTAACACTTTAGCAATATATTAATTTTAATGTATCAATAAATTAATAAGTTACATTTTACATTAATGTAAATTAATACTTTAATTTATACATTACATTAATATAATAATGCATTATTAATGCATTAATACTTTATTAATGTTTCAATGTATTAATTAATAATGAATTAATTATTTAATACATTACAATATGCATTAATGGATTAATGCCATCCATAGTCATGGTCATGGCTAGCCATGATCATCTATAGACAACAATTGTCAAACATGGTTAACCATCGTCAACCATGGTTAACCAAAATCAACCGTGATAATGGTCAACCAAAGTCAATCATAGTGAAGGTCATGCATAGTGAAGGTTTAGGGAAGTTAACCATGGTCATGGTCAACCATAAAAAACTATGATCATAGCTAACCATAGTCAAGCATGATAATGAATTAATGTATTGATACTTTAATAATGTATTTATTAAGATATAAATACTTTAATAATGTATTATTAAAGTCTTAATTCATTTCTAATGTATTAATATTTTAATATTAATGTATTAATATTAATATAATTAATATTAATATCAATGTTTTAGTGTATTGATAATATTAATAAATACATTATTAATAATGTATTATTCATGCATTACTTCATTAGTGTAATAATATTTTAACAATGTGTTAATGTACTAATTAATTAATAAATTACATTATTATTAATGTAAATTAGTGTTTTAATATGTTACATTATACATTAATGTATTAGTATTTTAATTTGAAAATTACATTTGTGTAATACTGTATTTTTAAAGTATTAATGTATTATTAAATGGTCAATGTATTACTAATTTAATGTATTTATTATTGCATTTAATATTTTAATTATATTTGATGTGTTAATGTATTTAATAATGTATCTAATGTATTACTTTAAAATTGTATTAGTACTTTAACAATGTATTAATTAAAAATATATTAATGATAAATTAATTAATACATTACATTATTAATGTATCAATTAATTAATATGTTATATTCATACAATAATGTAAATTAACCATGTCGACTATATTGAACTTTTCCTTCCCAAAGTCAACCAAGGTCTACCAAAGTTAACCATGGTCATGGTCAAAACGATCATTATCAATTAAATTATTAATGTATTCATACTTTAATAATGCATTATTAATGTATTAATATTTTAATAATGTATTTATTAAGATATTAATACATTAATAATGTGTTTATTTATGAAAGTGTTAATTATTTTTTAATGTTTTAATGTATTAATACTTTAGTATTAATATTTTAATATCAATATTAATGGTTTAGT
>JZKD02S2231947.1:25330-37932 GCA_000966675.3 Picea glauca | reverse complement strand
AGTAAGTTCTCACATTTTCAGAGGACACATTGGAGTGTTTAACTCACTTTTTAAATTATGGAAAATGGATACCTTGCACCCTTAAACAAGTACATTCCATTTTCAGATCATAAGGCAGACGAGGTTTTAAGTCGGTTGTATCTAACATGATGGTACCTGGATTACAAGTCTCAGTAGAGCCCAAAGCGGTTAACAAGGCTTTCCTCTTAGCAGGGTAGCTTTGGAGGACCTCCAAAGTAGACATCGCACAAGGGGTTTGTGATAAATCTTCCACCACAGAATAGTTCTGGGCGGCCCGTGCATTGGGGTTATGAGAAGATTTTTTAAATGCACCTTTTGGAATGCGTGTCATTATTTCTCCCAATGTCTTCTCAATCTGTAGAGGAAGAGATGGGATATCGGCTTCTTTACCCTTCTCAGAAGCACTTGGTTTACTATAATCATGCGCTCTAGTCAATATAAAAGCATCACCCCTAACCATATATACGTTCATGAATGAGGGATTGTTCTGAGGCGGGCAGGTCTCTTGGCTGCACCCTTCCGTGCTTGCAGAGGCTTGAGTTAGATTTTTCCCATGTTGAAAGGGATTAGTCAACACTGCTTGTTGTTGCTGTGTGACAAAATTTTGGGCCTCTGCAAGTCGAGGAAATAGATGGGTCGGGTGGTATTCCACGCACAAGTTGCATGTATATCTCACCTTCAATTTTTCAATGTTGTCCCCGCCGGCATTATCGATGGGTTTCTTATCCCCATTACCCTTCTTTCGTTGTTTTGTCTTCCCTTTAGGCTGCTGAGTGGCCTTTGGGTTAGTTGACTGCACTGTGTGTACCTCTGACATTTGGGTAGGGAGAGCAACCAAAGCAGTAGTTTGGCTGGTTGTTGTGTGTTGTATGGATAACTATTGCAACTGCTTTGTCAATTGCTCAGTGGGCTTGGTTTGTGCTGAACCGACAATATCATCAGCATGCGGTCCATCTCTCTATCTAGTTTTATCTAGTATTGAATGTGGCGCATATGGAAAGATGTTGTATAATAAACCGGACTAAGAATAGATGAGATCAAACTGTTGAGCCCGCATGATGGCATCTTCTTTGGAGAAAAATATGGATGTCATGACATCTTTGGATAACTGCGGGACCAAAGACTTAAGGAACCACTCAAGCAAGAATGTTGGTGGGACTGGTACTTTGATTAAACTCTTCCGACGTCTCCATTCGCAGATGTGATCAAGGATATGGTCCATTTTCGTCTGATTGAAATTAGTGAGCAGCTCTGTGCCAGCGTCATATCTCACAAGTAACTAGAAATGATTAAGGAAAGCCATCGCCAGTTCACCAAAAGAAGAGTATCTTGAGAAATCGAGCTCGATGTACCATTTTGCGTCACTCCCAATGAGAGTATGTTGAAACAATCGCAATTGTACAGAGTCATCTTTCAATGAGTTAGATGAACACCAAAGATGGAAGGTAGTCACATGATCGCCTAGATCTTCGTTAGGCTTGGCTTCGAACTTTGGAATGTCTGAAGGCAACTTCATCGGCATATGAGGCCAACGTGGATCATGACAAATAGGGTCATTCAACAACCTTGTCAAATCTGGCAAGTGTAATGTTGTCAGGAACGGTAGTTTGGGTTGCTATTGATAACCTGGGAAAAAGGGTCCTGGAGTTTGACTGGCACCAGGTTACCAGGAAAAGTTTGGCTGCTGACCTGGATTCTGGTAGAAACCATGGCCCTGGCCAGTGTAAGGATTTTGCATATGTGGAGACATCATCGGCTGATTTCCAAAATAGGACATAGATGGTTGGGTGTGCATTGTATTCAAAGGACTTTAGGAAGGATTACCCCATGCCGGTCCCGTGGGGATAGGAATAATGGTTTGTCCAGGGTTCCATTGATTATGGAAAGAATTACCCCAGATTGACATTCCAGAGGAGGGAACAGATCCCTACCCTGAATTCCAAGGTCCTGTTAAGTTTGCCCCCTGTGCAGGAATAGTACCCTGAACAGGAGTAGATTGTCCAAAAATGGGGTTGCCCCCAGTCGGGAAAGCACCTGACAAGAATGTGTTTTTACCAAACGTTCCATTCCAAGAAAATGGTGTCAAACCTACCGGCATACTATGTGAAGGTGGTCCTTGACTCCCCGCTCCAAATAAACTATTGTGTGTAGGTTCCCTGGCAGATTGTTGATGTGAACCACCAAGTGAAGGGGACAAAGGAGGGATATGACCTCCTCCATAAGGGATAGCATTAAAAGGAGTAGGAGTGCCCTCCATGTGACCTTGCAAAGGAGCTCTAGAGCTCCCTGCCCCCAGACCCAAATTCTATAACGTGGAGTAGGAAAGTACAGGACTTGTACCCGAACTAGGCATCTTGTATGAGAATAGAGGGCCTGTCGCATTAGGTGTGAAGGGGGTTGTGATCGCCGCCAAAGATGGGTTCGAACCACTGTGCGAAGTAATTGTGGTTGAGACCATGGTGGCTCAGACTGATGACGGTAGGTTAGGAGGTGGAAGCTATCCTATGGTGACAATCGTGGTGGGAATCGAATAATTCCCAGAAGAAGTAACAACATTTGTTTCTATTGCTGCGTGTGACACTGTCTGGCGCTCGTAAAATTGAATTGGTACAATGAAAGGTGCCAAGAAATCAGTGGTTTGGGTTTCTACCGGGATAAGAGTGGTTTCTTCAAGGTCCAAAACTGTCGATTCCTCTGGGGGTTGTTCAGGCACAATGGTTTGTAACCCGGTCGCTTCAAAAGACCCTTGTTGGTCTAGTTTTCGCCTTAATGGTGGCGAGGGTGGCTCCAGTGTAACTGGTGGTAGGCCAAGAAGCCTTCGTGACTAGCGGAGCTCGGGATCCTCCACAGTGTGAGGATATCCAAGACACTCTAAGGTAGTCTAAACGGTCAAAAGTAACACACACACTAAAAAAATTCCCTAAGANGCTGGCCAATGGCCTTCCAACATGCCAATGACATAATGCATGTTGAGGCACCCTCGTCGACCACCGTGCGGAAGATATTCCATGTAAATGTTTTCGTGGGGTAAGCCACTACTATCTGAAACACGACGTGGTAAGGCAGACGAGGTTTTAAGTCGGTTGTATCTAACATGATGGTACCTGAATTACAAGTCTCAGTAGAGCCCAAAGCAGTTAACAAGGATTTCCTCTTAGCAGGGCAGCTTTGGAGGACCTCCAAAGTAGACATCACACAAGGGGTTTGTGATAAATCTTCCACCACAGAGTAGTTCTGGGAGGCCCGTGCATTGGGGTTATGAGAAGATTTTTTAAATGCACCTTTTGGAATGTGTGTCATTGTTTCTCCCAATGTCTTCTCAATCTGTAGAGGAAGAGATGGGATATCGGCTTCTTTACCCTTTTGAGAAGCACTTGGTTTACTATAATCGTGCACTCTAGTTGATATGAAAGCATCACCCCTAACCATATATATGTTCATGAATGAGGGATTGTTCTGAGGCGGGCAGGTCTCTTGGCTGCCCCCTTCCGTGATTGCAGAGGCTTGAGTTATATTTTTCCCATGTTGAAAGGGATTAGTCAACATTGCTTTTTGTTGTTGTGTGACAAAATTTTAGGCCTCTGCAAGTCGAGGACAAAGATGGGTTGGGTGGTCTTCTGCGCACAACTTGCATGGACACCTCACCTTCCGTTTTTCAATGTTGTCCCCGCCAGCATTATCGATGGGTTTCTTATCCCCCTTACCCTTATTTCATTGTTTTTTCTTCCCTTTAGGCTGCTGAGTGGCCTTTGGGTTAGTCGACTGCACTGTGTGTACCTCTGACATTTGGGTAGGGAGAGAAGCCAAAGCAGTAGTTTGGCTGGTCACTGTGTGTTGTATGGATAACTATTGCAACTGCTTTGTCAATTTCTCAGCGGGCTTAGTTTGTGCTAAACCGACAATACCATCGGCATGCGGTCCAACTCTCTCTCTATTTTTATCTAGTATTGAACGTGGGGCATCTGGAAAGATGTTGTATAATAAACCAGACTGAGAATAGATGAGCTCAAACTGTTGAGCCCGCATGATGGCATCCTCTTCGGAGAAAACTCTAGATGTCGTGACATCTTTGGATAACTGCGGGACCAAAGACTTAAGGAACCACTCAAGTAGGAATGCTGGTGGGACTGGTACTTTGATTAAACTCTTCCGGTGTCTCCATTCGCGGATGTGATCAA
The DNA here is from genome assembly GCA_000966675.3 of Picea glauca. Taxonomy (NCBI): domain Eukaryota; kingdom Viridiplantae; phylum Streptophyta; class Pinopsida; order Pinales; family Pinaceae; genus Picea; species Picea glauca. The sequence continues at coordinate 33,733 of JZKD02S2231947.1, read as the reverse complement.
AAGTTATGGTCCGCTGTCGTCTGTTTGAAATTAGTGAGAAGCTCTGTGCCAGCGTCGTATCTCATAGGTAACTGGAAATGATTAAGGAAAGCCATCACCAGTTCTCCAAAAGAAGAGTATCTTGAGCGATCGATCTCGATATACCATTTTGCGGCACTCCCAATGAGATTATGTTGAAAAAATTGCAACTGTACGGAGTCATCTTTCAATGAGTTAGATGAACACCAAAGATGGAAGGTAGTCACATGATCGCCTAGATCTTCGTTAGGCTTGGCTTCGAACTTTGGAATGTCTGAAGGCAACTTTGTCGGCATAGGAGGCCAATGCGGATCATGACAAATAGGGTCATTCAAAAACCTTGTCAAATCTGGCAAGTGTAATGTTGCCAGGAACAGTAGTTTGGGTTGCTACTGATAACCTGGGGAAAAGGGTCCTAGAGTTTGACTGGCACCAGGTTACTAGGAAAAGTTTGGTTGCTGACCCGGATTCTGGTAGAAACCATGGCCCTGGCCAGCGTAAGGATTTTGCATATGTGGAGACATCATCGGCTGATTTCCATAATAGGACATAGATGGTTGGGTGTGCATTGTATTCGAAGGACTTTGGGAAGGATTACCCCATGTCGGTCCCGTGGGGATAGGCATAGTGGTTTGTTTGGGGTTCCATTGATTATGGAAAGAATTACCCCAGATCGACATTCTGGAGGAGGGAACGAATCCCTACCTTGAATTCCAAGGTCATGTTAGGTTTGCCCCCTGTGCAGGAATAGTACCCTGAACAGGAGTAGATTGTCCAAAAATGGAGTTGCCCCCAGTCGGGAAAGTTCCTGACAAGAATGTGTTGTTACCAAACATTCCATTCCAAGAAAACGGTGTCGAACCTACTAGCATACTATGTGAAGGTGGTCCTTGACTCCCTGCTCCAAATAAACTATTGTTTGTAAGTTCCCTGACAGATTGTTGATGCGAGCCACCAAGTGAAGGGGACGAAGGAGGGATATGACCTCCTCTGTAAGGGATAGCGTTAAAAGGAGCAGGAGTGCCCCCCATGTGACCTTGCAAAGGAGCACTAGAGCTCCCTGCCCCTAGACCCAAAGTTTGTAACGTGGAGTAGGAAAGTACAGGACTTGTACCTAAACTAGGCATCCCGTATGAGAATGGAGGGCCTGTCACATTAGGTGTGAAGGGGGTTGTGATCGCCGCCAAAGACAAGTTCGAAACACTTTGCGAAGTAATTGTGGTTGAGACCATGGTGGCTCGGACCGACGACGGTAGGTTAGGAGGTGGAAGCTCTCCTGTGGTGACAATCGTGGTGGGAATTGAATAATTCCCAGAAGAAGTAACAACATTTTTTTCTATTGCTGCGTGCGACATTGTCTGGCGCTCGTAAAATTGAATTGGTACAATGAAAGGTGCCAATAAATCAATGGTTGGGGTTTCTACTGGGCCAAGAGTGGTTTCTTCAAGGTCCAAAACGGTCGATTCCTCCGGGGGTTGTTCGGTTGTTTGGGCACAATGGTTTGTAACCCGATCGCTTCAAAAGACCCTTGTTGGTCTAGTTTTCGCCTTAATGGTGGCGGGGGTGGCTCCAGTGTAACTGGCGGCAGGCCAAGAAGCCTTCGTGACCGGCAGAGCTCAGGATCCTCCACTATGTGAGAATATCCAAGACACTCTAAGGTAGTCTAAACGGTCAAAAGTAACACACACACTAAAAAAAGTCCCTAAGAGATAAGACAAGCAAACACTAAATTAATTGGAAGAACAGTTACAACAACCAACACTAGAGCAACTTACCAGTGCAAGTCCAACTTGAACACGGAAGCACCCTCCAGGTATACTCTACAAAGTGTGGCCTGATGTCTATCCTAGGTACTGCGATATACCCCCGCAGTCACCTGTGTATGTCCCTAAAAAGATTGGCAACTAGGTTTCCAGCGCGCGAACAGTCACCAGGCGGGTACAGTCGAAATTCGGGTAGACCACAATGAGCAGGGTATCGAGCCTGAAACCTGTCAAGGGTATCAAGAGAAAATGGTCTGGAATACAACTGAGGACCTCGAATGGATTCGAGACCCATGAAGCCCCGTGGAAAATGAAAATGACGGAATCCCAAAACAAGCCCTCTATATGTGTTCTCCACTACGATTGATCCAGCTTTGGAGGGGTTATCTTCACTACCTTTCCACACGCGACCTCATGTTTATCCCCTGTTTTAGAGGGGGGTCCCAGATAACTTTCACGACACTGGACTTAAACACTCCCTATCTCAGACTCCAATGTTTGATTTAAAAATGGCCTTGAAGAGTTTCCTCTCCAACCTAATCCAAGGCCCTAGTCCTGAACTAGTTTGTGAACCCTATAAACATAAAAGTCTAGTACATTTTAAATTTAGCGTTACTTGTATGGCTTTGTATTACATCAAGGGGTATGAGAGTGAAACTGATGATATGTAAAAGATGAAAGCAAAAAATGAATAAAAAAGATGGAAACAAAACTTTTACTGAATGCAAAATTTTGACAACTTTTCAAAAGAAATATTTTTAACTTTTCTAAGATTTTGGACAACAAACTCAAAGGAATTTCACTCGACTACCAGCTACTTATGATCTAAGTGAACTGCAAAAACTTATGAAATAAAATACTTTTCCCTAGCTAATGATGCAGAAACACACTCTTCAACCAAAGAAGAAAATGAAAAGAGATTTTATTTTATTTTTTTTCTGACAATGTTTTAAATGAGAAAAAGAAAACTAAGGGTAATATTAATCCTAAGCTACTGACTGTTCAAACAGAGATTCAAACCCCTGAGAGGAATACTTCTTATCAAAGGAGAGGATGACTGCCTCACCCTTAACAAAAGTAGCCTACACAAGCATGCGATTGTTACTCAAACAACACGCGTGGGAACGCGCACTGAACAGAGACAGAGGGTGTGTACACACGGTCTGACCTTATACAGGCTGCGTGTATGTCTAAATTCTAAGAAAAAATGAAAACATACAGACCAAACCAGGAAGAGACCATTGATATTGATAACCAAGATCCCCTGAAGGCTTGGATACTCTTCCTAACAGAAAAACAAATAATGCAAGGAAAAATAATGAAGCAAAAACAATATGAGATAGGACTGCTAGCAAACAAGACTTTTAGATAGAATTCCAGAAAACCCCCTGAGAATGTGTAATTCTAACAGGGAAGAGGGTGACTGCCTTTGAGGTTCTCTGAACTCTACACGCTACTGCTACCTCTACAGCTATCATTCACATGCGGGATGTAAGAGGATAGGGTGCGGGTACACGCATGCAGACCTTATGCAGGCNTGCTACCTCTACAGCTATCATTCACATGCGGGATGTAAGAGGATAGGGCGCGGGTACACGCATGCAGACCTTATGCAGGCTGTGTGTACCTTTATGGGTCTCGAAAAACACAGTCAAGCAAAAGTCAGGGAAAGTTGGTATGGAAAACCAGACTCCCTGCTAGATCAAACCTTACAGAAACGAAAAGAAAAGACAGGCAAGAAAAACTAGTCTTTAAACTACCCAAAAATGAAAAAGAAAATTCCAAGAACCCTAGAGAGTCTCCCCAGTATAGTCACCAATTCTGTTGTTGGGAAAAACTCCCTACAGACTAGCAAATAGAGTTCAGACTTTGCATGCAGATATAACCGAAGAGAATTACTTTCTACCTTCATCCCTAGATTTAAATCCCCTTTTCTTAGTAAATGCATGGAAAGATCAACCTACCTCGTTCCTGGCATTTGATATCGATCCTCCATTGTGCTTGATTACTTGTTCGCAATACTACTTCCAAAGCTGACCTGCATCCAAGACAAGCAACAACTATGCATGCATACTACTTATATACTAAAAGGTTAGAAATCCAAAACATGTACTAATCAAACCATAAAAAGTTTATGAATTGGGACGGGAAAAGTACTTTCTTTATTACTTTGAATAAGTCAAATTACAAAAAGTTGAGACCAGCCACCGCTCTGTGAACCTGATCCTGGGCTCCTCTTCTTCTATCCTTCAACTGCTTTGCTTTGAATCTCCTTTGGCACAAGGAAAGGCTAAAGGGTTGGGACAATGAGAATACGTAAATGGGCAAAGTTTCTTTGTTATATTTTTCCTCTTTCCAAATGGGACCCCTACCCCTTCTTTTATAGGCTAGAAGGAGCTAGGTATTTGGATGAACCCTCGTCCATGAATGGCTGGGAGTTTCAGTTAACTCACCCATAGCTTTTTGTTCCATCGACAACTTTCCTTTTTTCATGCTTTTGTAGGTACACACGGGCTGTTTTGAGTCAACTAGCGTGTACACGCATGCAGTAATGGGTTAGGGCATGTGGGACTTCATAAAAGAGTATTTTCAGAGAGTTGTTCAACAATGCTTTGGCAAAGAAGGGATATGAATTGGCCTGATGCCAGGTAAGCATCTGTGGTGAAATTTAGGGTTATAACACTCAACCGCTTGAACATAATGGAGTTGAGAAATAATACCAGAGTGGCCTTTCTTGAGGAGATTTTCCATGCAATGAGAATTGATTATCTCAGGAGAACCAACTGTGAGACCTTGGAATTGATACCTTTGTCCCTCATGTTGGAATTGCATGGTTAATTCTTTAAAATCCATAAGAATGGGACCCAAAGTGTATAACCATTCAACACCTATCACAATGTCACAACCACCCATGTCAATGGAAAATATATGAGATTTTAGGTGGTAATGTTCAATTTGAAGACATACATTTTCACAACGCCCACCACATTTCATGGACCCACCATTGGATATCATGATTTGAAAATTATTGACAGCACGAATATAGAAATTGGTTTCCTCGACAATGTGACAATGAATAAAATTGTGGGTTCTACCACTGTCAACAAGGATGATGAGCTTCCTGTTAGTGTTGGAAGTCACCTCTAGATTTTTGCAGAGGTAAGCCCAAGGCCCATCAGTTTTATGTCACAATGAATAGTTTAAAGGCGGTCTAATGGACACAAACTCAGGATGGTATCATTCTAACTCAGTAAACTGGGTTGGCACACATAGGCAAGTGAGGTCATGATCTGACTTCAGCCAGTAATTTTCAGTATAGTGGTGAGTAGGGGGACGAGTTTGAGGATAATGAAATGGTCTGCTATGGACATCCGGTCTTCTATTAGCCTAAGGGGGGAAAGCTCCAAATATAAGATCCTCTTGAATTGAGAACTTCAACAAACTGGAACCGCTATAACAGTACTACAATCAAACATACATTACAATATAGTCACAACAACCCGACTGGATAATCCATTCCCGAGCTCTCAGCATCAGGGGGAAAAGAGAACACAAGAAACTAGTTAAAACTAGTTGTAATGTCACTATGATCAAACCTCCATCACAAAAACACAACTACCCTCGACTGGATCCTCCATGCTCAAGTGTTTCAACGCAGCATTTACACAAAGATGAAAGGAAGATGACTTTATTAAACGAGAAGTCTCAAATACATATCATAACCAGAGAACCAAAGGCTTTGCTAAAATTTTACAAATCAGGATCTTAGCTCGACCATTGACCTTTTCAAAAATATCAAAATTGAGTATTTATACTCAAAACAAAATCATATAAGCATAACCAAGTAGTTTCATTGAAGGCATTATGTCTGCATGCCTCCTATCTAACTGTGCATACAGTCTCTAACCAGACATGAAATTCAATCAGACGCAAGTGGGCTCTAGAATAAACCTATTGATGAGCTGACTAACTGACAGTCCTTTCCTATTCTTTCTATTTATGGTAGAAACTACGTTCAACCACCACCACCCAACCTTAATAACTCCTTCATTGGGATCGGGAAGGCTCAAGTCAACTCTGCACCTGTAGGACGTAGCAGCTAACGAGGTGATTGGTGCGCCAGGCATAAAAGGGCGAACAGGAGATGGCCATGTGGACAGGGCAGGGGCCACACAAGTGGGAGATGAGGTGGACTGGGATGGAGATGATTTGGGGCGAGGTGGCATAGGTGGTGGGAGAAGAGAAGAGGACAGGCGCCGGTGGGATGGTGAGTAGAAGATAGGTGGAGGGAGTGAAAGGGAGAAGGGAGCAGCCACTTTTCAACCCAAGATAGGTCATAAAAAGCACATGCGCATATCGGGGTTTCGAAAAGCGGTTTGAAACTTCCCCTCTTTTGGGCCCGATGTGTGTCTTTGTCTAACACATAGCACCTTTAAGAAACTGTGGCTTTGTTCCTGGCTCACCCTACAAACTTTATCTTGTGCACACATTGAAGCCTCGATATGAACAACGACCATCGATTTGAGGCACACCAATCTTGACTGCCCATATTTGTGCATGTCTTATCGCATCGCACCAAACGGTCACATCACACCTTCAACTTAGGATATAAACCGATTTGTGGGGTTTTTGCCCATTTCTTTGATTCCTTCGCCAAGGGCCAACTTCTTAGGAAAACACCTCCCCCTTTTACAAAAACATGTGATAACATTAGGCTCCATGGGAGATGGCTTGATCCCTGTGAGAAGCCAATAAACTTTATGTAGCTTCAGTTCCTTATTGTTGGGCTATGGAGTCATTTTAAAAAATTAAAAAAATAAGAAAACAATATTTACAAAACATGTGAGCAACCTATGGCTCAAATAAAGAACTTCTTCAAAAAATGCCCATTTATAGGGCCACCAAAAATCTCATCGCCCTCCAAATTTTGTAGCCTGTATGTGTTGTTTGGAACAATTTCAGAGATTTTGAAGGGACCAATCCAAAGGGCTTCAAATTTTCCATGTTTTCCTTTATCATGTCTGGGTGCATCTCATTTAAGCACCAGATCTCCCAGATGGAAATCGTCTTTTCTCGCCTTTCTAGCAAATGATTGCTTGATCTTCTATTGACGTTCATGCGCTTTTTCCAGTAGTTGCTCTTTGGTCTGCTGGACTTCTACCAATTTTTTCACTCTCTTGATCATATCATCGGGCTCACCTTGGTAGTCTTGAAAGAATTTCTCTACAGGCAGAGCAAGGTGAGAAGGAAAAACTGCTCCAGTCCCATATAAGAGCTGGAAAGGAGAGATGCCCAAGGACCTCTTTGTTTTCACTTGATCAGCCCACAGAGAAAAATTGAGCTTTGAATCCCATGCTTTCTTGTTGTCCTCTAACAGTCTTTTGCAAATCTTTATCGAGCTCTTGTTAGAGGACTTTGCCAATCCGTTGCCTTGGGGATAGTAGGGGGTGGAGTGGATTAACGAAATTATGAAATGCTCACAGAACTTAATCAATGGCTCAACCTTGAAGGATACAACATTATCAGTGATGATTCTGTTTGGGAAACCAAACCTTACAATAATATCTTCCAGGAAACCAATGATCACTTTATGATAAGCACTCCTTGTGGGGATAGCCTCTATCCATTTGGTGAAATAATCTATGGCAGTTAAGATCCACCTGTGATGACTACTTGAGAAAGGATGAATTTTCCCAATGAAGTCTAGGCCTCACTGCTGAAAGGGTCCTGAAGCTTCCACAAGCTTAAACGGCAGATATTTGAGCTGCTTCTTTCCAGATAATTTATGACATTTGATACAAGCTTTGAATTTTACCCAGACATCAATGAATAAAGTGGGCCAGTAGTACCTAGCCTTGAGAATTTTGTAAGATGTGGTTCTCCAAAATTGATGTCCTCCACACAGCTTGTCATGGAAATCAAACATAATTTTTTGGGCCTACTAAGGGTCTATACATCTTAGGAGCACACCCAGAGGGTGTTTCCAATACAATACCTGGTCAATGAGGAAATACCTAATTTCTTTGAGATTTAGAGCTCTTGCCTTGCTTCTTCCCATACCATCAATGGGTCTCAACTCTTGCAGAAAAAATATAATGTCTTTGTACCAGCTACATTATGCCAGTGGAGGGCTATCCCGTGCATTTTTATCAGAAAACTCATCTTGCTAGACTTCTGAGCAAGTGTTGATGAAATTAACCACCAAAGTTTTGCAATTAGATTTAGCCAACAACTTGACCAAACCTAGACCTTAACTAGACTGGTGGGATTTATTTCTAGACCAAACTCAAGAATTTTTCCAATCCACTTACTCCTTCTTCCATCTATGTTAGGATGAATGAGAATGTTCTTCACAACAACTGAACGAACATATGCTATGATTTTTGAATGCAGGATATAGACTCTGAAATATCTGAGAGGTTTCACCAGGGCATAGGCATGTTTCTCCATGATGTCATATTTTACTGCTGCATCTCTCAATGCCCTACTAAAAAATGAAATTGGCTACTCCAACCCTTCAACATTCTTCTGCAACAAAACAACTATTACTGTATCCAAAGAAGAAAAAGAGAAAATAAGAAAATCCTTGGAATAATCAGGACTGATAAGAACATGTGCCTTA
>JZKD02S2231947.1:12273-22426 GCA_000966675.3 Picea glauca | reverse complement strand
GGATTTTTTTAAATATTCATGTTTGACTAGCTCTGATAGGGGAATAGGGATCCTAATTTTTTGAATTTCATGCTCAAAGCTAAAGGAGGAAGGGGGCTTCAAAATTTCTCTCACTTTTGGGACACGGTCTTTGGCTATCGATGGGGGATTCTGAGATTTCTTTTCTTTGTTGTTGCTTGTTGCATCTTTAGCGGACTTCTTTACTATGGAAGGTTGATCAGGGATGTCAGACTTCCCTTCTTTCTTCTTAGACCAGAGGTTGTATTTGTTGGGGCCACTATTTTCCTTCTCCCCCTTACTCAGCTCATTTATTTGGTTGTCTAAGAGAGATTCCTCGTATGCATATTGAGTCAAGTGGGGGAATGGGGAGGTGTCTCCAAGATAGTGGATTTCAAGATCTAGCTCTTCCTCCTCTCCTTCTTCATCAACAACAAGGTTATTTTGAAGAGGGGTTTTTATTTTTTGATCATCCATGTCTCTATTCCTCTATTCCCTTGGCATGATATGAGGAGCATTATTGTTTGGCCTCCTGAAGTTGCCTCTATTATCAACATTTGGCACATTCTTATAACATTGCTTCCCTTCGAATTTCATTTTCTCCATTTCCGCAGATAGGCATTTCACCATCTTGGTCAATTCATCCACTGGGGGATGGGATGCAGAAGAACCAGAGGTTGAGGACTCAGATCTCCCTCTTCCCCTGTCTCTGTCAGCTTTATTCCTGAGCCTATCAACTGCCAACACATTGGATTCTACTTCCAGGGCTGCATCTTGCATATGAGCTAGGGAATTATCTCTTATTTCTTTGAGAAGGAGGCAGAAGTCAGGGTCAAAAGCAATAGCATAAGTAATTTTGGTAGAGGCTTCAGTAGGCTCTCGGCAGAGATTTTATTGTACATCTTGTTAAATATTTTGGAGAAATCGGAGAGAGATTCTCCCTCTTTCCTCTTCAGGGACCCAAACTCTGTGATATAATACATAAATTCATTTTTATCCCCCCACTGTCTCAAGAAGGCATCATCTAGAGCCTCAATCCCAGCAATGGATCTAGGGGTCAAACCTCTGAACCACTTTCTGACCTCACCATCGAGGCTCTAGACGAAGAATCTCATCCAGACATCTTCATTTTCAATATTCAGATTATTTGCATAAATATAAAAGGAAGCAAGGTGCTCTTCAGCCGTTATGTCTTCTTCTCCAGTGAACTTGGGCATATATTTTAGGTTACTAATCTCCAGCAAGGAGAGAATTCATGGGCTAAGGTAAGACTAGAGAGGCATATCTTGCAACCACTATGGAATCCATTATGTTTCTAGGAGGATTAGCACCTGCCATAGGGATGATAGTTGGAGGAGAACTAGGAGGAGAAGGTGTTAGAAAAGGGGAGACTGGAACTGAGCTTCTTGGAGGAAAAGAAAACAATAGAGGATTTGGAGAAAAATCTACAGGGATTGGGGGAACAGAGGTTTCCCTTTTTGAATAAATCAGTAACTCTAACAGGAGGAGTGGTAAATCCTGGGGTAGGAAAATATTCTGAGGTCCTGGGTCTAAAACACGGTATAATTTCAGTTGAGAGTGGAGTGATAAGGATTTCTCCCTCCAATCCCATACCAAGAGGGGAAAACTCAACAAGAACACTCCCAAAATTCAAAGTTCAGGAAACTCCAAAAGAAGGTATAATTGAAGGTTGAAAAGTAGAAACTGGAGTTCTTATAGGATAATGAAAATCATCAGAAATACCTATTTCAGCAATAGAAGTACCTTCATGAAGGACCTTTCCCTTTCTGATAATTTTCTCTGGGTCAGCTTCAGGTGTTTCCAAAGGCAGATGTGGAGTAGACCTTGTGTGTCTGCCTCTGGAAGCCACAACTGAAACAGTGGAGTCATCTATGGACTCGCATCAACAAAGTCACCACAGTGGAGTCTCCAAGTGCACAGTTGCAATCTTGATGTACTGGGTTCTGATGCACCCTCAGAACCAGTAAGCTTTGTCATTTAATCTCAGGGAAGATCTTCAATTTTGTCCCCAACAACGGCGCCAAAAATGTTAGTGTTGGAAGTCACCTATTGATTGTTGCAGAGGTAAGCCCAAGGCCCATCAGTTTATGTCACAATGAATAGTTTAAAGGAGGTCTAATGGACACAAACTCAGGATGGTATTGTTCTAACTCAACAAAATGGGTTGGCATGCATAGGTAAGTGATGTCTTGATCTAACTTCAGCTAGTAATTTGTAGTATAATGGTGAGTAGGGGGAAGAGTTTGAGGAGAATGAAATGGTCTACTATGGACATCCGGTCTTCCAGCAACCTAAGGGGGAAAAACTCCAAATACAAGATCCTCTTGAATTAAGAACTTCAAGAAACTGAAACCGCTATAACAGTATTGCAATCAAACATACATTACAATACAGTCACAGCAGCTCGACTAGATCATCCATGCCCCAACTCTCATCATCAAGAGGAAAAGAGAACACAAGAAACTAGTTAAAACTAGTTGTAATGTTGTTGTGATGAAACCTCCATCAAAAAAACACAACTATCGTCGACTGGATCCTCCATGCTCGAGTGTTTCAACACAACAATTATACAAAGATGAAAGGAAACTAACTTGTATTAAACAAGAAGTCTCAAATACATATCATAACTAGAGAACCAGAGGCTTTGTTAAAACTTTACAAATCGGGATCTTAGCTCAACCATTGACCTTTTCAAAAATATCAAAACTGAGTATTTATACTCAAAAAAAATCATGGAAGCATAACCAAGTAGCTGCATTGAAGGCATTATGTCTGCATGCCTCCTGTCTAACTGTGCATACAATCTCTGACCAGACGTGAACTTTGATCAGATGCAAGAGGGCTCCATAATGAACCTGTTGATGAGCTGACTAACTGATAGTCCTTTCATGTGCTTTCTATTTATGGCAGAAACGACGTTCAACCACCACCACCCAACCTTAATAATTCTTTCATTTGGATCAGGAAGGCTCAAGTCAACTCTGCACCTATAGGATGTGGCAGCTGACGAGGTGATTGGTGCATTAAGCATAAAAGGGCAAACGGGAGATGGCCATGTGGATAGTGCAGGGGCCACACGAGTGGGAGATGAGGTGGATTGGGATGGAGATGATGTGGGGCGAGGTGGCACAGGTGGCGGGAGATGAGAAGAGGATAGGCATCGGTGGGATGATGAGTAGAAGACAGGTGGAGGGAGTGAAAGGGATAAGGGAGCGGCCACTTGTCAACCCAGGATAGGTCATAAAAATCACATGCGCATATCGGGGCTGCAAAAAGCGGTTTTAAAATTCCCCATTCTTAGGCCCGATGTGTGTCTTTGGCTAACACGTAGCACCTTTAAGAAATCGTGGTTTTGTTCCCCGCCTGCCCTACAAACATTATCCTGTGCACATGTTGAAGCCCTGATACGATCAACGACCGTCGATCTGAGGCGCACCAATCTTGATCGCCCAGATTTGTGTGTGTCTTATCGCATCGCGCCAAATAGTCACATCGCACCTCCGACTTAGGATATAAGTTGATTTGTGGGTTTTTTGCCCATCTCTTTGATTCCTTCGCCAAAGGCCAACTTGTTAGGAAAACACCTCCCCCTTTTACAAATAAATGTGATAACACTTCCTATGCTTAATATAGCCAATGAGCTTGAGGGTTTGTGGAGTAGAGAAGCTAGTGAGGGCATGCAAGGAAATGAGTGGGTCAAATTCAGGTGGGTCAATAGGCTCCTGGGTAGCATCAAGAAGGGAAGGCTCTTCAACAAGGGGAACTCTCACATCTTCTTCAGGAACATCTTCAGAAATGGCCATAAAAAAATTTTGTTCCTTACACTTGTGCCTCGAAAAATATTTTTCATCACAATTATAGAAAAGACCCTTCAATTGGCGTTTAGCCATTTCATCCCTAGTTAATTTTTGAACCTTGAGGGGAGTGGCAAGGGTGTTAGGATTAGTGGGCTGAGGGAGAGGAACAAAAGAGGGTTTTTTGTTCTGGAAAAAAAAAACTTGTTGGGCTTCTTTAACACATTTAGTAGCTTCCAACCAAGTCTGAGGGCGGGCCATGAGAACCTGGGACCTGGGATCAGATTTCATCATTTAGGCCACTGATAAAGCATTCGCAGAAGAATGTATCTCACATTCCCTTAGTTCGAAAGGCCAAATGTTCAAAAGAAGTTATAAAGTCTTCCACTGTGCATGATTGTTTCAACTTGGTCAAACGACCAAGATAGTGGGTATCAGTATCAAAGCGGTCATAGAGCTCAGAAACAAACTGGGTCCATGCAATATACCCATGAGATGAATTTTTACGCCATTTCCACCATTTCCATCATTCAGGATCTAGATAGAGGACAACATAGTGAAGTTTGGCCAACTCATCACTAATACCATGCAGAGAAAAATAATGCTCCATTTAAGTGACCCAACCCATGCGCTCGGAGCCATCAAATGTATTGACCTCAACGCAGGGAAGATAGGGGTCACAATGAAAAGAGTTGGATTTAAAATGTAGAGAATGAGAGGAACTAGCAACATCTAGTTGGTCTGAGGAGGAAGGAATCGTAGTGCAGTTCAACAACTCGTTGACAACAGACTGGAGGGTGATAAATTGGTTCATGAATTTGGCCTCCATGGTGTCAAATTTGTGTTGAACATGGGTTTTGAATTGTGCAAGTTGGGAATTGGTAGAGCCAATCTCAGATGTCACATGTTGGATGGATTTGTTGGCTTCATTGATGGAAGCTTACAGGTCTTGGTTGTGAGTGTTGGCCATTTGGAGAGGGGGAGTGCGGGAAGGGAAAATGGGTGGGTCGGACCATAGAAAATGACTTATAAGTGATAGGTACCACGACGATCAAGGCAAGAAGGGGAATATAATGGGATAGGTGGAAAACTAGGGAAGTTGGGAAGGGGTCGGGTCCACTGAAAAAAAAAAATGCTTAAAAATGAAAGGTACGACTGTGATTAGTATGAAAAGGGGAATCTGATGTGATAGATCCCAAATAAGTGTGCTGGCGGGACCACTACACTTTTTTTTTTACTCTTGCAGAGTTATACTCCGATCTAAAGAATATTGCAGTATTGAAATGCCCAGATTCTTAACAAGAAGAAATATGTAGTAATTTTGCAACCAGAATGCAGAAAACATAGTTGTCGAGCAATAGGTCTTGTCTGTTCTATTTTTGTTTCCTTCCCAAGGGTTAGGGTATTTATGGATTCTATAGACAAGGTTTTTCCCTGTGTTATAAATATTTGATATATGTGTGGGGTCCAATAGTAGTACTTGGCCCAATATCTCAGGGAACCAACTAAGGAGGCTAGACCGTTCCCTTAGCCATACTACCTAACTATCCAAGTACTAGAGAGTATCTTCCTGACTGTTGTTCTCAGTGACACTATAGTAGTTAGGAAGCTAATCATTTTATCTACAGATGGCTTCGGGAGATCTAGGTCGATCTGTATACAGGTGTTGTCTGATGCACTACCACTTGAAGGGGTACCAACAAGAATTACAAGGGTGGCCAACAAATGTGTGCTTAAGTACCACTTGTATTTCCTATGTGTATTACTCCCTTACTGCGGGTTTATGCGCATAATGACATATATTTGTAGCTTTAATACGCTGGAATACATCTCTACCCTAAAAAAAAATTAACCCAAAATTTTATGCCAAGGAAAGTGCTCTGATACCACTTGTATGGTACCAGGTCTAGTATATTAGCAGAAAAGAGAAATAATGCATAGAATAACATTGAGATAGAAACATAATACAAAAATATTGTAGAGATAATAACGAAACAACAAATTATATGGAACCACAACACCATAATTATACCTTATTGATAAAAAACTATTTTTACTTGCCTCTTTGAAAGGGAAGCCTCCAACAGAGCAGAGATCTATTACAATAATTCTTCAAGACAAAACTTCTCATACACTCTACTCCTATTTATACTTAATTTATCTATCCAAAAGAACAATCTAGAAGAAGATCCTTGTAGAAGCATAAGCTTCTATTAGGTCTTCTTACATTTGACTTATTCCTCCTTATTGCTAGTCCTTATTAATATTGACCTTTATTACATGGAAATATATTATTCTATCCACTTGAGGGGTTAGGGAGGTTAGATCCCTAACATATAGCTTGTGCTACTGCAAAGTGTTCAGAACCTGTTGAATATGTTGCAAGTGTTCTGCTCAAGTCTTACTGTAGATGAGGATGTCATCCAGATACACCACCATAAAAGAATTAGTGAAAGGCTGCAAGATACCGTCCATCATCCTCATGAAATTTGTTGGGGCATTTGTCAAACCAAAGGGCATGACCAACCATTCAAAAATACCTTATTTTGACTTGAAGACAATTTTCCATACATATGTCGGTTCTATTGGGACTTGATGGTAGCTAGACTTTAGATCAATCTTACTGATGTATTTATCCCCTTGAGTTGATCAAGGAAATTGTCAATTCGGGGAATCGGGTACTGATTCCTAACTGTGATTTTATTTAGGTTATGGTAATCAATGCAAAGTCACCAAGTCTCATCTTTCTTCTACACCAGCATGATTGGGCTTCCACAAGGTGATGAGATGGGTCGGATGTGCCCCTTGTGGAGCAGTTCTTGGATCTAATGTGTGATTTCCTAATTTCCTAGCAGAGAGTGGCGATAGACTGGACCATTGGGTAGCAATGTGTTGGGGGTCAGATCGATGGGATGTTTGACTTGTTAGTGCAAAGGTACCCCAGTAGGTGATGAGAATATTTATTTGTATTCTTCCATGACCTTATCCACTTGTTTTTGTTGCGTGGAGAGGTCGGTCACGGAAACCATGGATGTGGCTACAACCTTTCGCTCACTCTAAGAGTGAATCATGAAGAAGAAAAACTTCCCGGTCTGAAAAATGACCTTATTGCATTGCTCGACAGAGATCAAGGAAATAACACTAGGTGGGACTACCTCGAGTATCCTGTACAATTTCCTATTCAAAGTAATAATAACACTGCGAGGCCTAGATTCATATAGAACATGACGTTTCATAAGGTTGGCCAAAGAACATCACAAACTTCAAGGGGAGAAACATCGCACAATACCTCATCTTTGAATGGCTTGATGCCATATGACAGGCGACATTGTTGGTTGACACGAATATAACTTCCTTGACAAAGCCATCTAATGGTGTAGGGCTGCAGGTGCAGTGTTGTCGGTAGAGCTAACCGCTTGACGACCTCTGCTAAGATGAGGTTCTTATGGATACCGCTATCAACGATAAAGTGTAGTGAAGTGTCTTTTACCAATATCTATGAATGAAAGAGGCGATTGCCTTCCTCTGGCTCATCAAGTTTATCAGGATGGATCTTGGTGGTAGCAACAGTGGCACTGGGTTCTGCAGCAATGATATGTCTCCCCCTTTCTGGTTCTGACTCAGAGTCGGAACCCACATCTGATTCAGAGGATTTTGCCTCAGTCATCAATGACTGTTTTAAGCAACAATCAACAATGTTATGCCATGGGCTCTTATGGAAGTCACACCATTTCACAGTATCTTTTTTCGTCTTCCCATTCTCCTTCTTTTCTTACGGCTTGGACAGATTGTCCTGAGGTTTCCCAGATTTTCTCTGTCCTTTGTTCTGCGAGTTGGAGCTGCCCTTGCCTTGCTTCTTCTATGAGGGGTTCCCAGACCCAAACTGTCATGTCTTTTGTTTCAACTTCTGCTTGATTTTGACAACATATCAATAGGCCATGCCCAAGAATGAGATGTCCAAAAACTCCATTTATGTCTAGATGTATCTATGAAGACCGTTGTGGTACTTGAGCACCAGATGTCACTCAGACTCTTTGATACCCATCTTGGTACACAAGGTATGGAAGACATTAGTGAACTCTAACATTGTTTGGTCTCTTTCCTACTGTAGTATGGTCCATCTTATATACAAGTCATCATAACTTTCAACAGGGCAGTATTGTTCCTTAATAACATCTCTGAAGGAACCCCAAGTGGGTGCAACTGCAAATAATGTAGATCCCTCTATTTCCTTTTTCTCACAGAAAGTTTCCCACCAATCTTTGACATGGGGGATGGCTTTGAGGAGCGCAAATGTAATCTTTTCTCTATTGAAAAAGTTGTGGACGGAAAAATACTCTTCTAGAAGGTTTAACCATTTATATACGACATCGACGTCTATTTGATATTCAAATATAGGAATATCAAAATTGATCTATACATTGAAGGGGGTGGTTCCTCCGCTTGAGTTGGATGTGTCGTTTTTCAGAAGTCACCAAAGGATTTGTGCAAAGTTGTCCATCATCTCGTTCCTCTGTCACTTAAGAGCTTCCTCGAGCAACATTTTGAAAGGATCTCATGTCCCGTCGTCTTTATTTTCTCCCGCCCTGGACGGTTTCTTGGGTGTGCTAGAGAATTTGTCCTCGAGAGAAACAAGCTCGAGACCCAACTCTCTATACCCTGACCGCGTCGGGGTCATGCATTAAAAAAACGACAAGGAGCAGACCGCTTTGATACCACTGATCCGGATTTATGAGCGGAAATAAATGAAACCACAAATTTATAATATTAACACAGAGACACAGTTAACAATAACAGAGATACAGTAAAACTTGGCTTCTATTAAATAAGAAATATGATGAAAACTGTAAAATGCAAATTAAAAACAAGATTGCTAGAATGGTGGCAGCTTATCTCTGAGAAGAGATGTGATGACTATGCTCATTCGCAAGAAGATGAGTACAATGAGGCTCTAAAGGCCTTTTTACAATAAACATTAATTCCAAAACCTTAGACATCCAAAAACCTAACCCTAGGAGATGAAGCGCCAAAAGTCATGTGGGCCCCGTTGGGGTAAGTTATTACATCAACTTCTCGGGGTCATAACATTTGCATACGATCTTCATTTAGGGTGTATGATAGCTCGTTGGAAAGGTATTGACGAGGAGCTTCATTTAGGGCGGGTTAATGAGAGCCTTTAGCTATCATTGAGGTGCCTGATTGCGAAAAAACGTCGTTTAGGCCCTCAAAATGGCCTCGAAAGTTCATGAACCAAAAAACTGTTAAAAATAGTAAGTTGCCAAGAAAATGTTTTGAGCCAGTTAAACAAGGTGGGTGGCCACCGAAATCCTCTTAAATCAATACCAACAATAAGAGTTACAACATATATCCTTCAACAATGCCTCAGAGAAATTTCTAAGTGACATCTGGGGATGTTCCAAATCTTTACACCAGTGTATACAATAACACCAAACAATCGTTTCAATAACTCATACAACTGTGATTTTTCTCCACTGGCCGTTATGTGACTAGGCTCGGAAAATACCTTTCTGATATGATCCTCATCGTATATTCCAGTAGAAAATAT
Organism: Picea glauca; assembly: GCA_000966675.3. NCBI lineage: Eukaryota > Viridiplantae > Streptophyta > Pinopsida > Pinales > Pinaceae > Picea > Picea glauca. Next base: position 13,048 of record JZKD02S2231947.1, on the reverse strand, counting down.
TTGTGGAATTGGCAATGCAATTATTCCTTCGAAAGACTCTGAGCACTTTAATTTAATTTCTATCATAATCAAACTTGGATGGTGTATGTATAATTTGAGTTTCTCATGCAATGGTAGTGGCAACAAGACGTGAAGACGTCAACCAACTATCCAAAGTTCGAACTCTCTTTTGAAAGTCCACCCACATGAGATAAGGTTGGTGCTAATAGGTGGCATTGCTAGAATAATGGTGACATCCATGTGTCCCATGTATAACCCTTATGGGCTAAGAAATGCATGAGAGTTAACTTCGTTGAATGTGTCCAAAAGATCTAAAGGTCCAAAACTTATTTTGATTGACGATCGATAATAGTTTCGGGTTCAAATGTGCGCCGGTGTTAACATAGTTGTGGACGTTCAAAAGATCCAATGGAGCCATAACCTCTTTAACCAATGACCAGCAGCATCTTCAGACCTTAACTTACGCATGATTTAGTGTTTCTTTTAATCCTGAAGCCACGTATGACTAGACAACCATACACTTGGCATCTACAAAATAACCCTGTAATCAAAATAAAATTTAATTAGTCTTTTAAAGAAAGCTTGAAAAATAAAGCTCAATTAAAAGATATATAAATGCTTCAAAGTTCTTTGTTTCCATAACGTGCTTTTAATATAACATATCAATGCTTTCTCAATATATGTATATACTTCATAAAGTATTTATGAATTATATATATATATATATATATATAAAAGTTTAATATAATATATTTCATCATTGATATCTACAATT
>JZKD02S2231947.1:0-12157 GCA_000966675.3 Picea glauca | reverse complement strand
CTTATAATTTTAGATAAGCTCAAGTCTAAGTATGTAAATTTGGTGAAGAAAAAAGTTTTGACACCAAAACAAATAGTCGACTTATAGAATTAAAGTAACTCTTGTAATGACCAGAGTTCAAAGTCACTTCAAATAAGTTGTAATTTCAGTGAACAGGTTGACCTAAAGATCCATTTGAGTATCTTGATTATGACAAAGGAAAACCAAAAGATGGTTGAAGGGATTATCTTTAATAGTGAAGGCTCAATTTGAATTGAGGATAACTTTAATATGAGTAGGGTAGAAGCCAAAAGATAAGGATTAAAAAAAATTGACAGGGTAATTTTAAGTTATAACAAGGACCTCATTTCTATTAAGCAAAAATTGGAGGAATTGTATGTACAGGCTATTGGTAACCTGTYAGTTGATGCAGAGATAAGGAACCGATGTAAACARTTGGAAGACAAGCATCATGCCATATACTAGAGAAGGAACAAAATGTGGCGACTTAAGATTCATGCTCTCTAGTTAGAGGATGGAGACYAAAACACTAAGTACTTCCAAAAAATTGCTAACCACAGGAAGAATCRGAATATTATATGGAAACTAGAGGATTAGCATGGTAATAGGGAAAGGGGCTTTTTAGATCTTGCAAAATTGGGGGTCTCACATTTCAAAAATCTCTTTGCATAGAAAGAGCATGAATCTATAGAATATATGTTCTCTCTTAAGACTCTTCCCAAAAATGCTCAAATAGCAAGACGACAAAGAATTATTTAAGGAAATAACATTGGAAGATCTTTGTAAGGTTCTTGATTCATTCAAAAAATAAAAAAGCCCCAGCCCAGATGGCTAGACTATAGATTTCTATCGAGATTTTTTTGATCTAGTTGGAAAATATCTTGTTCTTGTCCTGGAAAAGATCAGGGAGGGTAAACTAAAACAAGCTTTTAACACTATGTTCTTTGCCTTGATACCAAAAACATATCTTCTCATCTCCTTTGAATACTTTCGGCCCATTTCTCTTTGTAATAGCCTCTATAAAATCCACTCTAAAATCACCGCCTTGCGATTGAAGCCCTTGCTCTCCAACTTCATCTYCCATGAGCAATTCAACTTCCTCAAAGGTCGTTTAATTCATCGAAGCCATAGGTGCAACGTAGGAGGGTCTTCATGTTATCAAAATAAAAAAGAAAGATGTATCGATCTTTAAAATTGATCTATCAAAAGAATTTGATAGAGTTTCCTAGTTATTCCTCATATTACCGCTTCTACAGATCAACCTAAATCTACAATTTGTTAAGTGGATAATGGCGGGAGTCACCTCGGCTTCCWTTGTACTTTTAATTAATGGAGCTAGCACCACATTMTTCAAATATGGTAGGGGACTCAKACAAGGTTGTCCCTTATCCCCTTATCTATTTATCTTGGTAATGGAAGGAAGGCCTAAGTYGTGCCTTGAWTGAAGCTTGTTGAACTCACTCCTTCTACATAATCTCTTACAGTTCCCAGACAAMTCTCTCCCATTTACTTTTTGTTGATGATGTTTTAATATTTTGTCATTGTGCTCTTGTAGATTGCCAGTCCCTATTGGATATTCTTAACAATTCCAACACTGCAACTAGAATGATGATAAATGATAGAAAATCCACCATCTAACTCCCTTCTGACAATGAAGAAATCAGTTCCTTGTTCAGCAATATTTTTCCATATGCACAAAAAGAGATTGGTGAGGGTATCATGTACTCGGGATATGCGATAAAGCCTGATAATTATGGCATTAAATATTGGACTTGGTTAGTGGTAAAGGTGGAGTGAAAAGTGAATTTATGGTGTCACTATTGGATCTCCAGGGGAGGTCGACTTGTTCTCATCAAAACAGTTATGGAAGCAATTCATGTATATTAGCACTTAATGACACAGATCCCAAAAGGTATAATCATCTCGATCAAAATAATTTTCTCCAACTATCTTTGGAAAAGTAGTTTAGACTATAAAGGTTTTCATTTGGTATACTGGAAATGCCTTACTGTTCCCAAAGAAAGCGACAGATGGGGTCATAAGGATGGTGTTAAATTTGGACAGACCCTTGGGGCCAAATCACTATGGGTTTTCCTTACCCAGGAGAGCCTATGGAAAAATATACTCATTGCAAAATATATTTCTCCTCTTTCAATATTGGACTAGATCTGACTATGGAACAAGCATTTACCAATTGCTTCAACGCAGTGGAGGGCACTTTCACAAGCATTTCCAATAATTGGAAACCAGTTAGCTTGGAGGGTAGGTAACGATAGGCATATCAGGATCGATATTGATGCGATTGTAGGCTGTGATGGATTTTTTTATCTTAAGGAGGTGCTTATTCAATATCTTAGAACAAAGGTTTATTTACTGTGAATTAGCTGGAAAATTGGGCGTCGACTTCAATCTAGAAACAAGAGTGGCACTCCTCAGAAGCCTTGGAACTTGATGCAATTTGGGAGCAAGATTGGCATAATTATATATCAACACTTCAAAAATCTCACATTCATTTATCAGAGAACCGTGATGAGTTAGCATGGTCATTCCCACAATTTGGAGGATCATGCTCGACCAAGCTCGACTATACCTCCTTGATGATTTGTGAAGAAGAAGATCCTACATGGTGGTGTAGGAATATCTAGAAAAGTAAAGGGCCTCCGAAGATTAACCTCTTATTTTGGATAATCCTCAAAGGTCATGTTTTAATCTAGGAACACCTTAAAAAATTTGGTCATCACAGTTCGAGAATCTTCCCTCTTTGTTTTTAGACAGAAGAATTGATTGTACACCTATTCCTCCACTTCAACTTCGCCAAACAAGTTTGGTCAGATATGGAGAAATTCATAGGAATTCCACAGCTCTGGGTGAATGATAGTATCTCCAATAGCTTTAAAGAATATTTCATGAATCTTAGATTTTACACTTGGAAAGCATTGCCACTTCTAGTCTCGTGGGGTTTCTGGTTGGCTTCTAATGAAAATTTATTTGAAAACAAAACTTAGTCGTCCTTCAAAGTATCTCAACAGGTTATTGCACTCCCCCACTTTTATAAATCGACCTCTTGTAATAAGCCCCCAAGAATGATTACTCCGCTCAGTATTGATGACTCCAAGCCATGGGGATTCTTTGACAGGGCATGTCAAGGCCCCGAAAAGATGTGTGGATTAGCCATGGGGATTCCTTGACAAGGCATGTCAAGGCCTCGAAAATATGTCTGGATTAGCCATGGGGATTCTTTGACGGGGCCTATCAGGGCCCCAAAAATATGTGTGGATTAGGATTCTTATTATATCTCACACTGACACACTACCTTCATGGGAGAGAAAACATTGGATCTTGTTCAAACAACTTGCCAGAGTTCTCTACACTCTTGGTGTTTCTAAAGCTAACATCTATCAAAGGAGTTCATAAATGCCATATATATGGAGACTCTAAGCTATGCATCGGGTGGATGAATAAAGTGGCACATCTCCATCATTTGAATTGTTAGGCCAGAAGCTTCATTTTGATCCGAGATCTTTTGAAGATGTTCACTTTTCTCATATTTTTAGGGAACTAAATACTAAGGTTGATACACTTTCAAATAAAATGTTTCAGCTTCCATCAAATGCTTTTGTTTGGGAGGAATATTTTGAGGGCTATTGCGTATCACCATTCAAGGACTCATTCTACTAAAAACAACTTTTGCTTTATACTTTTGATGTTATGTTTGTTTTGGTGATTTGGTTAGTTTTGGTGATTTGGTGGGTTGACCATATTTTTGATAGTTTATCAATGTTTTTAAATGTACATCTTATCAAGTGAATAGAAAGTATGATTTTTTCTTAAAAAAATAATATAATAAATTAATAAATATTATATAATAAAATTTATCTAAACAAAACAAACACAATAAACATATTTTCATTTAATTTTTTTAATGAATCATAATAATTATGAATATAATATTTATAATAATAATAATAATAATTTAATTTTAAGGATTTTAAGGTCAATGCACTGTTAAACATACATACTTTAATATATCCTACCTCCTACCTGTGTGAAGGTATACATACCCTATCCACTCTTAATTTAAACTTGTAAACTCTTAGGAGGAAACACATGCTCTAAACCATTATACCCATTGTATAAATTTATATAAATCTATACTTGTAAAAAATAAAATATTATATATTTTATTTTTTTAAATAAGCTATATATTTTAATTTCCCCTTAAAAATATTTAAAAATAAAAAATAATTTTCTAAAATAATCATTCTACCTCTGAAATTAATTTTCAATCATATAAAATTACACAAAAATAACGCTGTTATTTCCATCTCCTTCGGGAAATGTTCAAAGGAACAATATTAAACCATTAATTTAACTAATTATGAAACACATCATACACGATACTCAAATTTGGCTTTAAGTAAAGCTTCAATTTCACCTCATTGTTACAAACCACTTGCTTTGCTTTTAAGTAAAGCTTCAATTTCACCTCATTGTTACAAACCACTTGTTTCGCTTTTAGAACGATTACCATGCAAAGAAGAGCTTTGTCATACCATGAACTAATAATGAATGGAAACCTGAACTAAATAATAATTAATACAAACCCTGCATATATATTTCGCAGCGTTATGTCTGCCCTTTTCAATGATTAAATTGTCCTTCTCATTGCAGAAACTGCTTCTTCTTGCGTTCCTTTACTGTAATCAGTCAGCATGCCTTCCTTCGATCGTCCACGAAACTGCTTCACTACTCCCACACGGGACACTGTAATTTGGGACATCTAGACACATCAAGCTTCTCCGACCACGTACAGTACTCGACACCTTCGACCTCTTCTAACTCAGTGCACCAAGTAACACTTACATCTCTAAGCTTTGTCAACCGCACCAATCCCCGTATGCTCTTCAGCTTCACACATCCACCTGCGTAAAGCTCCTCCATGGATACCAATGTTTCCATCCTTGGCAGCTCTTCTAACTCGGAGCACTCAGCAACATTGAGCAGCCGAAGCTTTGCCCACCGCTCCAACCCCCGTATGCTCTTCAGCTTCACGCATCCCTGTGCGTGAAATTCCTCCATAGATACCAACGTTTCCATCCTTGGCAGCTCTTCTAACTCGGAGCACCCAATAACATTGAACAGCCGAAGCTTTACCCACCGCTCCAACCCCCGTATGCTCTTCAGCTTCACGCATCCCTGTGTGTGAAACTCCTCCATAGATACCAATGTTTCCATCCTTGGCAACTCTTCTAAMTCGGAGCACTCAGCAACATTGAGCAGCCGAAGCTTTGCCCACCGCTCCAACCCCGGTATGCTCTTCAGCTTCACGCATCCCTGTGCGTAAAACTCCTCCATAGATACCAATGTTTCCATCCTTGGCAGCTCTTCTAAATCGGAGCACCSASYRACAYTGAGCAGCCGAAGYTTTRCCCACYGCTCCAACCCCCGTATRCTCTTCAGTTTCACACATCCATCTGCGTAAAACTTCTCCATAAATACCAATGTTTCCATCCCTGGCAACTCTTCCAACTCAGAGCACTCAGCAACATTCAGCAGCCGAAGCTTTGCCCACCGCTCCAACCCCYGTATGCTCTTCAGTTTCACACATRCATTTGCGTAAAATTCCTCCATAGATWCCAATGTTTCCATCCTTGGCAGCTCTTCTAACTCGGAGCACCGAGCGACACTGACGAGCCGAAGCTTTTCCCACCGTTCCAACCCCCCTAYGCTCTTCAGCTTCACACATCCCTGTGCGTAAAACTCCTCCATAGATACCAATGTTTCCATCCTTGGCAGCTCTTCTAACTCGGAGCACCCACTAACATTGAGCAGCCGAAGCTTTGCCCACCGCTCCAACCCCCGTATGCTCTTCAGCTTCACACATCCATCTGCGTAAAACTCCTCCATACATACCAATGATTCCATCTTTGGCAACTCTTCTAACTCGGAGCACCCACTAACAGTGAGCAACCTAAGCTTTGCCCACTGCTCCAACCCTCGTATGCTCTTCAACTTCACGCATCCCTGTGCGTAAAACTCCTCCATAGATACCAATGTTTCCATCCTTGGCAGTTCTTCTAACTCGGAGCACCTACTAACATTAAGTAGCCGAAGCTTTGTCCACTGCTCTAACCCCCGTATGCTCTTCAGCTTCACGCATCCACGTGCGTAAAACTTCTCCATAGATACCAATGTCTCCATCCTTGGCAGCTCTTCTATCTCGGAGCACCCAGATATACTGAACAGCCGAAGGTTTGCCCACTGCTCCAACCCCCGTATGTTCTTCAACTTCACACATCCATCTGCGTAAAACTCCTCCATACATACCAATGATTCCATCCTTGGCAACTCTTCTAACTCGGAGCACTCAGCAACATTGAGCAGCCGAAGCTTTGCCCACCGCTCCAACCCCCGTATGCTCTTCAGCTTCACACATCCATCTGTGCAAAACTCCTCCAAACATACCAATGTTTCCATCCTTGGCAACTCTTCTAACTCGGAGCACTCAGCAACATTGAGCAGCCGAAGCTTTGCCCACCGCTCCAACCCCCGTATGCTCTTCAGCTTCACGCATCCTTTTGCGTAAAACTCCTCCATAGATACCAATGTTTCCATCCTTGGCAGCTCTTCTAACTCGGAGCACCCAATAACATTGAGCAACCGAAGATTTACCCACCGCTCCAAGCCCCGTATGCTCTTCAGCTTCACGCATCCCTGTGCGTAAAACTTCTCCATAGATACCAATGTTTCCATCCTTGGCAGCTCTTCTAACTCGGAGCACCGAGGGACGCTGAGCAGCAGAAGCTTTGCACACTGTTCCAACCCCCGTATGCTCTTCAGCTTCACACAACCATCTGCGTAAAACTCCTCCATAGATACCAATGTTTCCATCCTTGGCAACTCTTCTAACTCGGAGCACTCAGCAACATTGAGCAGCCGAAGCTTTGCCCACCCGTTCCACCCCCGTATGCTTTTCAGCTTCACACATCCATCTGTGTAAAACTCCTCCATAGATACCAATGTATCCATCCTTGGCAACTCTTCTAACTTGGAGCACTCAGCAACACTGAGCAGCCGAAGCTTTGCCCACCGCTCCAACCCCCGTATGCTCTTCAGCTTCACGCATCGATCTGCGTAAAACTCCTCCATAGATACCAATGTTTCCATCCTTGGGAGCTCTTCTAACTCGGAGCACTCAGCAACATTGAACAGTCGAAGCTTTGCCCACCGCTCCAACCCCGGTATGCTCTTCAGCTTCACGCATCCCTGTGCGTAAAACTTCTCCATGGATACCAATGTTTCCATCCTTGGCAGCTCTTCTATCTCGGAGCACCGAGATACACTGAGTAGCCGAAGCTTTGCCCACCGCTCCAACCCCCGTATGTTCTTCAGCTTCACACATCCATCTGCGTAAAACTCCTCCATAGATACCAATGTTTCCATCCTTGGCAACTCTTCTAACTCGGAGCACTCAGCAACATCGAGCAGCCGAAGCTTTGCCCACCGCTCCAAACCCCGTATGCTCTTCAGCTTGACACATCCATTTGCGTAAAACTCTTCCATATATACCAATGTTTCCATACTTGGGAGCTCTTCTAACTCAGAGCACCTATAAATATGGAGCAGTCGAAGCTTTGTACAATGCCCCAACCCCCGTATGCTCTTCAGCTTCACACATTCAAATGCGTTAAACTCCTCCAAAGATGTCAATGTTTCCATACTTGGCAGCTCTTCTAACTCGGAGCACCGACTAACATTTAGCCATCGAAGCTTTGTATAATACCTCAACCCGGGTATGCTCTTCAGTTTCACACAATTGTTTGTTATCAACACCTCCAAAAACAGTGCCAGCTGGAAAGGTACCTGCAAAATGTTGGCGGTTCAACAACAAAAAAATATTAAAAGACTGTTCGCGGGTCAATCTAAAAAACCGTTCGAATTGGATTGAGACATTGTGATGCCATATTAATATCGACTGAACATGCCAAGATAACACAACAAATTTCTTATTACCTGTGATTCGCTTTCACTTTTCCACAATGTGATTAGTTCACTATCGGACACTTCTAGATGCCTTAAATTCTTCACTGGAATCCAGGAAGGCAGCGAAGAGTACGGACACTTTATCCAACGGAGCCACAAGATCTCTGGTAACTNAAAACTTCTCCATGGATACCAATGTTTCCAACCTTGGCAGCTCTTCTATCTCGGAGCACCAAGATACACTGAGTAGCCGAAGCTTGGCCCACCTCTCCAACCCCCGTATGTTCTTCAGCTTCACACACCCATCTGCGTAAAACTCCTCCATAGATACCAATGTTTCCATGCTTGGCAACTCTTCTAACTCGGAGCACTCAGCAACATTGAGCAGCCGAAGCTTTGCCCACCGCTGCAAACCCCGTATGCTCTTCAGCTTGACACATCCATTTGCGTAAAATTCTTCCATATATACCAATGTTTCCATACTTGGGAGCTCTTCTAACTCAGAGCACCCATAAATATGGAGCAGTCGAAGCTTTGTACAATGCCCCAACCCTCGTATGCTCTTCAGCTTCACACATTCAATTGCGTTAAACTCCTCCAAAGATGTCAATGTTTCCATACTTGGCATCTCTTCTAACTCAGAGCACCGACTAACATTTAGCCATCGAAGCTTTGTATAATACCTCAACCCGGGTATGCTCTTCAGTTTCACACAATTGTTTGTTATCAACACCTCCAAAAACACTGCCAGCTGGAAAGGTACCGGCAAAATGTTGGCAAACAAGAAAGATATTAAAAGACTGTTCGCGGGTCAATCTAAAAAAACCGTTCGAATTGGATTGAGAAATTGTGATGCCATATTAATATCGACTGAACATGCCAAGATAACACAACAAATTTCTTATTACCTGTGATTCGCTTTCACTTTTCCACAATGTGATTAGTTCGCTATCGGACACTTCTAGATGCCTTAAATTCTTCACTGGAATCCAGGAAGGCAGCGAAGAGTACGGACACTTTATCCAACGGAGCCATAAGATCTCTGGTAACTCCACCATCCCCAAAATGCGCTCCAAGACAACACCTTCAGTATCAAGAATTTGCAACCTCTTCGTAGTAATACCGCCCAATACGAAATTGTAATCATTATATTCTCTAAGATTCATCTTTAGTCCCCGCACAGTTATTACCTGACCATTCTTAAAAAACGAAAGTTAATGCAGATGATGAATTAAAAAGTTAGTTATTCTTGGAAAACTATGTTGAATTAAAGAATTGAACCCAATTTTTTATTAAATAATCTATGAATGATTGAATCACACACTTACAGATGATTGCTGTAACAAATCATCAAAGACGTTCTTTGTCCAACGCCAGAGACGAAATGGCGACGATTTCTCAGCGACATCTCTTCCCAGATCTCGTAGGTGCTCATGCATATGTATCAGATTCATACTGTTCACTTCCACAAGACATCTGTCCTGTAGATTTTGAAACCCCCGTCTTCCTTTCCAGCCTGATCCGTTCCATATGCTTATTGCCGTATCTCTGTTTTGTCCTCTGAAAAAACATGCGATGTCTATGAATATCTGTTGTTCCTCTTTATCTAGGGCATCATAACTAATTTTAAGCCTTTCCTTTACTTTACTCGGAAGACTCCCCAATTCGTCTGCCCACTCTGATATCTCTTTTCCATAAAGATGTGCCCCAAATACTTTTAAAGATAAGGGCAATCCATTACAAGATTCTAAGAACTTATCTGTCATATATTCATATCCTTGGAGCGGATAGGCTTGGCTGAAGGCATGGAAGCAGAAGAGCTCTCTGGAGTATTGTGTATTAAGCTCAGTTAGCCTATAAATTGATGATATTTCCACTCTTGCGCTTCTGAGAATACCCTTATCTCTAGATGTAATCAATATTAAGCTCCCTGAAAGGTGATCATGGATTTCAACAGGCAAAAGTGCTTTCACCTGATCCACATCGTCTACATCGTCTAAGATTATTAAAGCGTTAGAAGATTCCTGATGCTTTGCGCGCATCTCTTTACCTTCATCAACACTGTCTATTGGCTTATTTGATCGAGTCAAATCCTTCAAAAAATTTCTCTCGGGCAAATGGATTATTAAAGCGTTAGAAGATTCGAGATGCTTTATGAGCATCTCTTTACCTTCATCAACACTGTCTATTGGCTTATCGAATCGAGTCAACTCCTTCAAAAGTTTTCTCTGCAGCAAAGTTAAAGACCCTTTAGCTGCATGATCTTTGATGTCGGATAAAAAACAGGATTTAAGATAATCTGATTTCTTCCTATTGAAGAATTGTTTTGCCAACGTTGTTTTTCCTACGCCACCTAACCCCACGATCCCCACGATCTGAGGTTTCCCGCTTTGCCGTTTCTGCAACAGGACTGTATTCTCAAAATCTAACACCTTGTAATCCAAACCTGTTGGATATTCAGCCACGTACAAGTCTGGTTTTTTCACGATTTTCGACACACATTCAACCAGCTTATCTAGCAGCTCCAGCTCCAACTCCTCGCTAGTTATTTAGAAGAAAATAAATAGAACTAATGAGAAACAAACCTCTATGTCTATTTATCAAACATAAAATACTACCATATCGAGAATATCGAGAAAAGGAAGGTTAAGTTTTCACCCATTGTAAACCTCCAGCTCGAAACCGCTATTGTCTGCAACCTGAGAAAGTGCATTTCTCCATTTTTCAATAGTGTTGGAGTCATATCGTAGCCTCCTTTGATGAGTTCTCTTMTTTGCGAGTCTCTTTAGGGCTTGAGCATAATTTCCATCTTTGCCGTGCGTCCACCGAACCTCAGCAGGCTTGACACGGTAAAATACAGGAATGATAGGAACCTTTGACTCCAACATCAGTAGAAGTTCATCTAGGCACCAATATGATTCGGCGTATCGAGGGGAGAAGATCGCCACATGGACGGAGGCTGTTCTAATAGCATCTTTTATTTGCAAAGGAAAACTGTATCCCGGTTGCAATTCATCTTGATCCAGAAAGGCCCTCAATCCTTTTTCTAGAAGGCGAACATAGAGAGACCTGGCGAAGGTTTTCTTGACATCAACGCCGCGATGGTTTATGAATACCTCATACCACCGAGCAGCAGTGGACGAGGATGTAGCGGTGGACGAGGATGCAGCCATTGCCAATTGGTAAATAGAAATGGGAAGGATGATCGACACAAATTGCAAAGGAGGGGGATGAATTGGAGTTTCAGAAGTAATTGATTATGTTTGAAAGGAAAACCTTGGAGAGGATCGTTTGCATATGTATATATAAATACATCATTAAAACGAACCCTTCACCCCTGGTTAATGGGCGGTTATACACCTAGTGTGCGCTGTCGCTTCGCCGTGGTCCTCTGGCCCCTGGCTTCGCTGTGTGTTTGGCACGTCCTCGACTTTAATATTGGTGATCACGTTCCCCAATATTATAATACGCTATAATTTGGATTTCCAATATTGGTGATTCACGTTCCTCACTTTTATAATAATATGCTCAAATTTGATTCCATCTTCGTTAGCACGCTTTGTGATTTTATAAGATTGTTGACCTGGTTTTCAGGTACCCGTCCACGTTTGTGATTCATGAACACGTTCTGTACTATAGTAATATAGTGGAAATTGGGTTCCCATATGCTCGTCCACGTTCTCCATTTTTCATTTATGTGCAAATTTGGATTCCACCTACCCATCCACCTCAATCTTCGTTCTTCACCGTTCCATCCATACTCGATAAATTTGTTTCAGACAGACTTTGCATCATTAAAACCTTTAAAAAACTCCCCTATTATCGATGAGGGTATGAAGTGGTACATCATTTCAAGATGAGAATCAAATACTTCCATACCCAACTCTTCATTCAAGTGGGGTTGAGTAGGACCTCACCTAACTAATGAAACCGTCCTCCCCTCAACGAAATACTTATTCCTTTCTAGACTAAGCCTCGGCAATAAATTGCCAGACAATTAAATAATAATCAATAGATAAAATAATAATTCGTTATTGGTCATAGTGTTGGCATAATATAAAGAAATAGAAAAATATTTTTGTAGCGATGAGAGTTGTCACTTTCTTATCAATGTTTAACTAGTATCGATAACGTCTATCACTAAAACTATTTCCTTGTAGTGATAAGATTATCA
>JZKD02S2231936.1:25208-37933 GCA_000966675.3 Picea glauca | reverse complement strand
GGATGGAAGAAGAGAGGTGGTTCCTAGTTCAAATCCGGTAGTGTCAAGAGTGGTGGTGGCGCCAAGACTGGGCCACCGTTGTTATCTAAAGAGATGAGGCGAAAAAACATGGATGGTCACAACACAGATGCTTTATTTGTAAGAGTGCGTACCCAAGACATGAACCTTGGTAGGCCTTCGAACACTACACAATAAAGGTATGGTTGAAGGTATGTTTAATTGAACTCTAGATTTTGATTTCTGTGAACATTCCATATATGGTAAACAGAATGAAGTAAGTCTCCCATCTGGTGCTACAAGAGCAAACGAGGTATTTGAAATATCCCTGACCCGACTGATCAAGATATTTTCTACTGTTCTAATGCTTTGGCTTGCAGATCTAATACACTGGGGGTTTCTGGATGCGTTTTAACCGTGTGTTTGAGGTGTTCTTCGGTTATTGTGGTTTCATTTTGGTTATTGCAGGTGCATGTGGGTTATTACATGTGCATGTTGCATATTTAATGTTTAATAATCATAAAAGAGTGCATGCAAGACTATAGAATGTCATCTACTCAATATCATGAAGAATAACGGTTCAAGCATGGAAATACAATAGCCTACTGGAAAAATAGAGTCTATACGTCAGTAAGATCTCCTGGATTTGTACTGGAATACAATAGAAAAACAAAAAAAATACCCGTGATCATATGAAGATAGCATATCTGATGCATGCAAAGATATATCGACAAAAATGAGCGATTCCAGAGAAATACAGTAACCGCTACCAGCTGGAAAACCCGATTTGAAGAACCCACCATCAGAATGAGCTTGGAACTGCTCCAATAGATGCACCTTGGTCTCTATACTGGAATGGATGTCTGTCGGAACTYGCATCAGACCTCTACGACATTGGATCTGGACCCTTGGGGTGTTTGCGCCCCTCCTTGGACACATAATGCACCCCAAAAGATTCCACCATCGAAATCGGCTGCTATATGCCTCAAAACTATCGTCTCATCAAATCATGAAATGGGTAGGAAGGGTTTGGCCGGATCTGCTCTAGAACATCTGCATGCAATGCCAAACGTCTATCCGGAATGACTGCGCCCAAAATGGTTGGATGGATCGATCTGCAATATTCCACCGTCGGAATCTGATGATAGATGGCTCAATGGAANAGTCCCCCTTCAACACTGAAACTGCTCTTTATTAATCTCAAATGTCAAAAATTACAATGAAAATGGACTTACAAAGTGAATCTTGAAGTCACTTTTCAATTTTGGTGCTCAAACCTAGAAATAGAGGTTATTATTAATTTCTCTCGAAATTCTATGAAAAATGAGTATAAACTTGACCATATTCTAAACTGACTCAAAATGACCCCCTTTACATGCCAAACAATGCACTATGGCTCTCATACAAGGCAATCTAAACTAAGATATTTATAAACAACATCTTAGTAAGAAACATACATCACCATCATGCTCCTCTCAAAAAACTGAGAAGAATGAGTATAAACATCACTATGTTTGGATATGGCACACAAATCAAGACAAACCATGACCAAGGTCCCCTCTTGCATGCATTCCAATATACCGTATTGTACCCTAGGCATACAAATCTATGCACTTGTATCGTACTCTACACTCTCGTGTCTCGAAATTTGTTCCCATTAAATAGGCCTAGATCGACCAAATCGTGGCCCGACCTTCATGCTGATGTAGGCATCAACATTTAATAAAATTTATTTGTTTGTTATAACAAGTAACATGAGTATGGATATAGTCTGAGTGGGCCTAATGGTCAAGAACATGTGTTTCCTCCTAAGAGGTCACAAGTTCAAATCCAAAGGGGTAGGGTACGTATATCTCTGTAGACTTTACCAATCAAATCGTTGGGCGGAGGGGGTCTCATACACCAATTTAGTGTTTGGATTGTCAGTGACCTTAAAAATAGATTATCATTATACAACGTGAGTGGGCCTAATAGTTAAGAACATGTGTTTCCTCCTAAGAGGTCACATGTTCAAATCCAGAGGGGGGTAGCGTATGTATACCTTCATAGACTTACCAATAAAATCATTGGGTGGAGGGGGTCTCATACACCAATTTGGTGTCTAGCTTGGTCGTGACTTTAAAAACAGATTATTATTATTATTATTATTATTATGTGTGGTTCGTTTGTAGGTGGAGGTTTGTTAAGTTGTTTGGAATCTTGGTGGGAGGTCCAAGGTTCAAGTCCATAGACTTCATATTTGGCATATATATTGTTATATAGTTGAAACCATATAGATTCGGTCCGACCCCCATGGGGCACAATTTTTTTTATTCCCAGGCCAACTTGGCCTTCTCAAAGGTGCCACGTGGTGTCAATTATGCCCTACCATGTGGTGTGATCATATTGTACAACCCTATCACATCACCTATTGACTATGTCGCCACATGTTTTCCATGTCATTATACAATAAGCCATGTGTCACCTTCCAGTGGTGCCACATGGATCGTACGGTCTGCCACATCATCCATACAGATGACACATGGAACTTACCAATTGTTCCAACTAGATGCCCATTCATTCAAATCTGAGTGACATGTGGCAGCCTCTAGTGCTACCACGTCAGCATGATGACATCATGTTGACGTCACATGTCCACGTGTCACTCTCCCTACTTTCCACTTGTTGTATGGATGTCGACGTCATCCTGCCATGCCGACTTTACGGAAGGACACTTGTTGTTCTCTGATTCGTCCAACTCAATTGTACGGATGCCATGTGGTGACATGTCCACGACATCTTGCTGACATCATCTGTACAGACTGCCTAGTCATCATTTTGCCATCTTTTTTCCAAAACTTCAAAAGGCCATAACTTTGTCAGATGACGTCCATTTGAGGCGATTCATGCATTGTTGGAAAGTTATCATCTAGCTCTATGCATGAAGTTTTTTTTGAGAGCATTTGAGATTATCCAACTTTGAGCATATCTAGATCCTCCTGGATCTCTTTGAGCATTTTGAATCCTCCTAGATCACACCTTCCCATTGAACAACTTTTGGACCTCCAAAAGTATGGATATTTCAACAACTTAGTGATGATAACTCTTCTTCACTCTTCCACCTTGTTGAATTGCTCTTATTCAACAACTTAGTGACAATAAAGCTTCTTTACTATTCCATGTAACACCCTGTTTCCCCCAGTCTGTAAAAATAACTATATTGGCCAAGAACTATGGAAAACTCAAAGATGTGAATGTTTAATTTGACAGACCTTTGTATAAAATGTTGATGAATGTAAATTATGTTATGAATACGAGTTGCATGACTACTGGGAGGGGATGTGCTAAAAGAGACCATGATGGCTAATGAGAGGTGGTGGAAGGGACCTGGAATGGTTGCGTTAACTTCCACCGAACCAATACCATACTGGTTTTTACTTGCTCAAAGACCAAAAGCAACTCTCTGACCCTGGAATGAATTACCCGTCAGGATGGTAGGTGGGGAGGCTCCTTAAGAGTTAATGAGGGGATGGGGGCGAACCGCCCATCCGTAGGAGCTCTCGGACCTAACCACAAACGGGGGAATTCGCGCCACATGCAATCTTGCAGAAAAGGCAAGAAAGGAAGTGTGGGGAACAGGGGAGAGAATACGTGCGATAGGGATCGCGGAAGAGAACTGGGAGGAACTCTGGAATTACAGGGAGTTCTGACCAGAGGAGGAGGAGAGTAACCTTCGTCCTTGACTTCCATTGAGATGGAAGTAGGAGACTGAATCTCAAGCATCGTGGTCTAGCTCGGGGGTGGCTAGTGGTAAATCCGTTTGGAGTCACTGAGCCTACGGTTGGGTGGAAACGAGCACCCCTCTCAGCAGTGGCATCATGCCTGGTGTTTCTGATAAGTGTTTATGTCTTGTATTTTGAATTGAATATCCTAGATGCATGCTCATGTTTATACACTCATAAATGGTTTCTGTATAGAAGTGATTGCCTTGTGTTTTGATTGGGAATAATGGATGCATGCTTATACTTATATATGACCATAATTGGTTTATGTATATAATGAATAAGTTCAGAATACGAGTCTGTTCTCTTGAGAATTGTCCCATCTACTTAACTCGCGCTTTGTCCTGGTTTAATTTCCCAAAGGCACCTTTTTCCGGGGAGTTTCCTCACATTTCAGAGTCGGAGTGAGTTCCTTGAAAAGACTACCATTATAGCAAAACCACGAGTTTACTTTACCCCAGTCACAGAGTTCATAGCTTGGCGAATTAGGAAGGCATCTCAGTCAGGTCACCAAGCTTAGGGATAATTACCCAAGAATCATCAGAAGATCCAGATGACCTGGGTCTAGAAACCTTGTACAAGAAAGAGTAGTTCTCTCAGGTTTCGAAGTCACGGGGGTTTGAAGCCCCGAGCAGTTGAATCTTGTGAATCAAGCTCAGAAAGGATAGTGAGTCCAATTATCGAAAGAAAATACCCCATCGTTTGGTAGACGAACGGTCGGAATCCTTTCGGAAATACCCCAGATTTGTCAAGACCGATAGATCTAGAGGAGGAGCGCAGGCATTAATACCTCGATCCCTTCAGCCTTCGCAAGTAGCGATGGGATCCAAGGATCTATCAGAGCTCTATTGATCGTCGATCTTAACCCTTGCATAGGCAGGAGAGTGGACTTCACGAAGTCCTGAAAGTCCCGAAGTATTCGGAACCGTCCATCGGCATAAGACACGTGGCAGTTGGGTATCATTTCGCAGACTCGCGACTTGGAGTGGTCAAGGGTAAGACCGCACAAACTCACGATTCGCTAAATTGCGATGTGATCGTGGTCGTTTATCCATGAGTGATCTGGACCATCGGTTTAGTGTGAATAAGTTTCGGCGTTTCGGCATCCGGGAAACTAGAGGGCAAGACCCCTCATCTTCGTAAGTCGCGAAATCTCGATATACGAAACCCTGACGTGACCATCGGTTTAGTGTGAATAAGTTTCGGCATTTTGGCATCCTGGAAACTAGAGGGCAAGACCCCTCGTCTTCACAGGTCGCGAAATCCCGGTATACGAAACCCCGACACGACCATCGGTTTAGTGTGAATAAGTTTCGGCGTTTCGACATCTGGGAAACTAGAGGGCAAGACCCCTTGTCTTCGCAAGTCGTGAAATCCTGGTATATGAAACCCCAATGTGCTCTGTGGATGAGCCCTAGGTCACAGAACAGGGTCATGTGGTAGAAGGAGGAGGTTGGCACTAGCAGTTAATCAAGGGTCTAAACTCGGGAATTGACCTTTCGGGTCCCGAAAGAATCTGGACCGTCCATTTGTAGAGGACGCGTGGCGAAGATTTAAAGCCGCCAGGGTTCTAGAGATCGGGGAAATAGGAGTGAAGATTTCGCCAAAATCCCGAAAGGTAGAATGCCAAGATTTAATCTGGACCGTTGATCAAGTCGATGATCTGGACCGTAGATCCGGATGATATCGGGCTTTTGGGTTTCGGGGATTGAAGGAACAAGGGTTCATTGCAACAGGAATCTCGAAAGTCGAGTTATGGTAGTGCCATTTGGTGTTAGCATGTGTTTACTGAGGTGGTCGCATGGAGTAGGAAAAAGGGGAGCCAAGGAGCTCGTTAACCCCATTTCGGGTTTCGACATTTCAAGGGGCAGGGAGCCGGGGACAACTCGCACACAGAAATCCCGAAACACGAAAGCCAGAAGTGCCTTTTTGGTAAGGCCTGTGGTCATAGACAACAATCACATGGAGGAGGATAAGGGAAGGGATGGTCTGCACTAGGCCCCGTAGAAATTCGAGGATTCTGTCCCTCGAAGAAAAGATGAAAAATCTAGGTTGTCGTAGTGGGTGTGTGACATTCCACCTCGTTGAAATGCATTTGATTGATTCTCATATTGGTCTTGATCTTTTGGATCTTTATTTTGGATAGATATTTGATCTCCTTCTTGAACTTTCATAAGCTCAAGGAAACCAATCTAGATCAGTGTACTTCTGTATGCTTTTCTGGAACATGGCTTTGACTCTGGCTCCTAACAATAGTTCTGACTTTGGCTCTTTGATCATAGCTATTGAAGCTAGTTTAGATCTAGCTCCAGTTATGGCTCATTGGTTTTTTCATCACAAAAGTTTGCTCACTAACTCTCTACTTTGCAATATCCAAATCTGAATCCTAACTCAACATTCACTCACATCTCCTTCTTTGTTGAAGATAGTCCATCTCGACAATCATAAAACCAAGCCAAATGTTGATCTATGCCTCTCCCATTTGGAATCATTGTTCATGTATTGCCAATGTATCTGTAGGAGTCTTTGAATGAACTTTCTATTCATTTCCTCTTGCCTACCATGAATGCAAAATCTAAACATGTTTTCCACAAATATTTATACTGCTTGACTTGCTTCTGCTCAAGGTATACATTTACATGAACATGGCATAACTTGTTGAAGATATATGTAGCATAAACATACTTATTTCACCTTCTCTATTTATAAAGAATACTATTTCTTTACCAGCTCTAGGAATACATTGAATAGTTATGATGCTCTCCCCGCTCTCAATCTACATGTTCCAGCTGCCACATTCTTTTGTTCCTTCACCTTTGTACTTTAGAATAAGAATGATATCACATAGACAATTTAATCCATATGCAGTTCATTAGATGGTAATAACAACAATTATTTACACTATCGTCCAAAGGCTTTAGAAATACTTACAAGATTCCTCTCTCTCAAAATTCCCTAAAGAGAGGCTAATTAAGCCCAAGGATTTAGAAATCCCTACAAGATTCCTCCCACTCTTGAAATTATCTAAAGAGTGGATAATAAGCTCTCTATTACAACAATGGAAATAGACTTTAGAAGGCACTTACATATGCATACTAACATTACTAATTACAAATATATGTATATTTACAATTATTTCCAAAATGGAATCTTTTCTGATACCTATCCAAGGACAAAGATAGGTGGATTCTTCATGGCTTTATTCTTCCAACAGTATTGGAAGGAGTCTCACAACTTCTCGTCTCTGAAAATGCCTCTAACACTGATTTTGAATCTGATATTGAATCTAATGCTAAATCCAAATAGCCACTAGATCTAATTATAGGTCATCCAAGTGACCTATATAGTCTCTCCTTTCTGATACCCAACAATATTGTTGATAAGATGTCCTAGGCCCTATTAATTAGTTCAATATTAATGTACCCCCCTAGAAATGGAAAAGGATAATGATATTATGTTTGAGTGAGGTTTGAATACTCATTCTTCGACTCAAAATGAAACCTCTTTTTATCCTCTATCATGCACAAACTCATTAATTCCTCACTGGAAACATTCATATCCATTTACAATGGAAACCACTCTCTTCAAACATAGTGGGCCTAATGGTTAAGAACACGTGTTTCCTCTTAAGAGGTCACAAGTTCAAATCCAGAGGGGGGTAGGGTATGTATACCTCCATAGACTTTACCAGTCAAATCGTTGGGCGGAGAGGGGTCCCTTGTCCCACAAACAAGGGGGTTTCATACACCAATTTGGTGTAGCTTGGTCGTGACCTTAAAAATGGATTATTATTATTATTATTAACTCAAAGGTAAGATCACATGTTTGTGCATGTGTAATAACTCTATAGTAAGAACACTATCATTGAACTGATCATAATGAGTTGCATTGTTTTGATCTCACCCCATGCAGTTTCTACGGGAAGACAAAACACCTTTTAGATTGACTCAAAATCAAAATAGACTTAATTATGTCATGTTTGACTCAAAAACTCGATTCACTGAGATATCAATGAATTCATAACAAACAACTTTGACTCAATGCTTTCAACCTTACAAAATAATTATTGCAAGTGACGCGACTAAGCAAAATACTTCAAAGTGAAAATTTGTGCCAATTTGTAAAGTGAAAATTATTTTTTCTTAAAGTGTAATGATTTTGTTCTTTGGATTTCCTTATTATACCTGTCGATAGGCATGGTATATAGTGTTGATTTAGGCTTGACTTTTTATTAGTTCATGGTTGACAATAAAATATACACCCCTTTATCGAAAGTTTTAAAAAATAATGATTAATTTTAAATTTCAAATCTCATTTATCTGATATCTTATTGGCCAGAAACTTTGAATTCTTATTGTTTCCTTCACTTCCCCCAATGTTATTGTAATAAATATTTCTTATTTTTTTGTGTATACTGTGAAGTTGGGGGCCATCTTACAAAATTAGTACTAAAAAATTCTGGCTCTTATCTTATCTTATGGCTATCAAACTTGGCGGCAATTATTGCCCATGCCAATGCCATGCTTACTGGTCTACATCTTCCTGTTGCAACGCATCCCAAATAGGCAGTAGATTTGTAACTCATATTGACTCTTCTTTAACTAAAGGATTCAACATGGCGGGGGCAAAGGTTAGCGAAACAAACAAACTTGGCAGCACCATCAAATAATCTAGAGTTTCCCTCTTCTTTGGGTACAAACTAACGATGAACAAACACGCTACGAAAACTAAGTACGAAAGCCAATCCACAAGACCCACATCGACAGATATTTCGAGATCGAAACCTTTGCCCCATGAGGAATTATTCTTTTATTTCCTCGGACAATCTGGCCACAACTAGTCGTGCTTACAGATGCATATAAAAATCGCATAAATTGACTTAGGGTAACAATTTTCCCTCAAGAATTTTCTTTAAACTGAGTAAGCATGTAGACTGTAGAGGTTTCTGTTATGTTTAATAGTTTTCACTCATGGATACATGAACCTTCTGTAAATTGCAGGTTAATTGTTGGTCGGGGGTGTCGGGAATCAGGCGTTCAGTTATTTAATGGTGGCTAAACATTTCTGGTCGATATAGTTCTGTCGTTACTTATTGTAAAATACACAGTTCCACTGATCTTCAGGAAATAAAGATTTGCGGTGGAGAAATGTCTACCTATAGTTGAAGCTAATGAGGAAAAAACATGAAACTGCGGACAACTGTAAGTTAACAGACTTAATGTTGTTTTCTTTAATCTTTATCGAATCGCTATCTATGTTTTCATTAATTTCTATCTAATTGATATCTTCTTCTATAAAAGAGCAGAGTAAAACAACAATAAAAACCCCAAAGTTACTGACAACAATACCTCAATTAGGGCCTCTTTGCACAAAAATGAAATAGAATATATTTTCGATCTTTGATGTAGCTTCGGAGGTACTTAAAGAACTCTCAGGGACATGTAACTTTTCGAGTGCATTATAGTCCCCTTGTTTGGGGGTGATACCTTTGAATAAATTAAAACAAAGTAGCTCCCGTGAAATAGTTGATAATCAAATAAATTTCTTACTCTCTAAAATACTCTCCGAAATCTCGAAAAATTAGTTGACATTATCCTTTGCAGAGTATATAAAGAGAATCATGTGCAAAGTGGGATTGATTCCATTCATTTTCTTTCCATTTTCATCGTTGGATGTTCAGTTTATTTTTTCTTAGGCAACAACAATATTCGAAGTAGCTGTGAGTTGGCATAATATCCTAATGATAGTTGGCCTAGTTTTAACGATCACTACACAACAAGTTTGGAGCAGTGTTGTGAGACCTGGGCAAGATCCGTGAGTCTTTTTGGGTCTCCTCGGGTCAATCCTGGAACTGGTAATCAGTATAAACTTGGCATGAAACTTGCCTGAAAATGAAAATTGCCAAAACCCATCGAACCTTGCTCAAACTTGTCAGACTTGCCAAGTCTTGAACCAAGCTTTGCTGAGAAATATGTTGATTCATGAACCGAGCATTGCAGGTCTATTTTCAGAGTTTTGCCAAGTTTCATCGAGTCCTGAACTGAGTTTTTTTGAGTCGCTGAGATTTTTGAGATTGCTGACTCTGAGTCTGACAACCTTGGTTTGGAATTTGGAGTGTACAAGATGAAACTTTTGTATTTGAAAAGTGTGAAGCGATGCAATTGTCATCTATTCAAAGAGTATATGTTGAGTCTTCATTATATCTAAACATCCTTCTACCTACTCATGCAAGCAAACAAGTACATGAGATATAGATCGTATCTCTAGCTTCTCACAATATTTTCCCAAGGCAATCAGATGGGTCGAATAGCTACAGAGTTGAAAATCAAGAATTTATTCATTTTAGTTACTGTTTCTTTGGGCATATCTTCAAACTTTCTAACACATCCCTTTTTCCATAGGAAGTAGAGAGTGACCATCTTGATTACCTGCCAGACACTAGAAACAGACTTGGGGCAACACCAAGGATCCTCTAGAAAGATAGGCCACTGACGTGACGTGAACATACCTGTAAAAAGGCCTTGTATTCAAGTTCAAACATGCACCTCCAAAAACCATGGCCAACATCTTATGGATTTCTACAATAGCTGCAATTTCCATCTATTAGTCCTGTTTTATGAAGCCTTCCTTCAGTAAAACGTTTTAAGTTTTTAATATTTTCCAGGTACATTTTTGGATTGTGAAAATATCAATGTCAAATGAAATTATTTCACCAAATTTGACAAAGAAACTATAGAAATCTGTCTAAAACAAATTATTCAATTGTAAAACGAAATTATTTCACCAAAGTTGACAAAGAAACTATAGAAATTTGTCTAAAACAAATTATTCAATTGTAAAGGAAATTATTACTTTACATAGCCAAAAGTGACCATCTGACTTCACAGAATTAAAATTCATCATATCAAAGTAAGTCTACCACTTGCAAAACAAAGAACAGTGAAGAGACAGAGGGAGCATCACTGCAATCAACCATGGAACGAGAGAGCATGTTTATAGTCTACCCCTCTTCAAAGAGAAAAACAATCAATCTCAAATAGAAAGCCTTCTGTTGCATGTTATCAAACAATAAGCTCAGGTACCTTAGGGAAGGTAGAGAAATCAAAGCAATCCAATTACCAGCCAAGTACAAAGCTTAAAAAATAGATTATCATAGACCATTAACTCGGGTACCAGGAAAGGTAGAGAAATCAGAGCAATCCAATTACCATCCAACCAAGTCCAAAGCTTAATTTTTTTTATCATAGACCATTAACTCAGGCCCTAGCTACTCCCAAATATATGAGCCAACTATATCATATAAGTGTAGCTATGCAGAAATTTCCCAGATGGGGTGACACGAGAGCATCAGCGGACACGCGGGCGGACGCCGGGACGCCCATTTATGGCATCAACCGACGAGCGCCCTCCGATTATTAATTAGGCAATGGCCTGCACCAGCCACCTCTAGTTGATGAGCCCTCTCGCGCGAGGGAGATGTACCAGTCGACAGAGCACTAACCACCCAGCCTTAATGGCCTTGGCGGTCACGGCAGCTTGGCGTTCTATCACAGTGATGAATTGGGAAGAGATGCATTGGCCCCTCGCAGTGTTCACTCTGTTCGAGCAGCAATTCCGACTTCCGTCGAAGTCTGAGAGAGGAGCGACCAATCTGGTAGGAACTCAGACCCCTCCCAGGGACTCCACCATGCCCAGGCTCAGAGGAAAATCACGCAGAGGGGCCGCCTGGTATAGGGCTGAATCCCGACGTAAGCGCATACGAAATTTCAAGCGAGCACTTGCATTAGCGTCCACCCGACACAAACGACGACCTTGGATGCCTCCCATGGCGATTGTAGAGGAAATTAGTCTAGAGGAGGCTATGCAGAGCCACCCCTCAATTGCACGAGCAGAGGAAAGTAAGCTACCGCCTGAAGATACCCTGTGGAACCCCAGCGCCGCCAGCACGGAGGACCTCTTCCCACCCTGCATTGTGGAGGAGGAAGCCCCTCCTGACGACACCACAGGAATCGCGGAGCCAGCAAGACTGTCGACCCGAGCAGCAGGGGACTCCAGCACACGAGCTTCCGACGACAGCGGAGGGTTGGACCAGCCTTCCTTCTCTGAATTATGGCACCTCCCACTCATCTTCGAGCTCCGGAATCTAATGGACGACCAAGCTTTTCGCTTCGCCAGGATGGACCAAAGGCTGGACATGCTCTTTGTAGCCCATTCCAAGAACCTTCCGAAGCGGCGGTGTCCGACGTGCGCGCAGGCGTACTCGCTTCCAGCAGGTTGGCGTCAGAAGAGGAACGAACGACCGAGCAAGAGCAAATAGGTTCACCGACACTTCTGGTTAGAAGTATCTCTGTTGTCTCAGCTTAGTTAGAGTGTTCAGTTTCTTTCTGTCTAGTTATGGTTTCCCTTTTGAAACTCATTAGCATAATAGCCCTGGTTTCCTTCGGACAGGGCACCCATATGTATATTTTGGCAACAGGACTACACCTGGCACAGGAGACCCAGCTGTCCTGGTTTCCTGTTTAGGCGGGATAGCTGGCGTCTTCAACAGTCACTGTATACTCTTTTTTGCTAATATAATAGGTTCCACCCTTTTTTATTTAAAAAAAAAAAACGTGTAGCTATGCAGAAATTGAGAATGACTAAATGGCAAAGGTTGAATTCCTTCATAGCGACAGGTATATGCTACTCTGTAGCCTTGTTTATATGAGTTGCATTTTTTTATGTGGTTATTTTATTTTGTTTGGACAAAACAATTTAACCAATGAAATGCACCAGTACAATACAATCATAAAAACAGGAGGAGGCGGTCCAACGGACGAAGCCACAAAAAAATCACCATGAGATACCAATACATAATTCCTTACAACCTCTTATTAGTCCCTCCCAAAGCATGGAATATAGTGATAGATTTTGGGTCAAATTGAGTTGGGTTATCAATTTTATTGGCAAATTTTTGTAAAGTTAAAG
>JZKD02S2231936.1:13590-25198 GCA_000966675.3 Picea glauca | reverse complement strand
AGTTAGTATCTGTTGAGATTAAAATTTCAGATGAAGATAAATGTATCAGTTTGTTGTGTTCTTTACCAGACTCGTGGGATAGTCTGGTTATGGCCATAGGTAGTAATACAACTTCCTTAAAGTTTGAAGAAGTGGTCTCATCCTTGTTGTCGGAGGAGATGAGATGGAAGAATATGGAAGGACATAACACAGGTGCATTATTTGCAAGAGGACATTCCCAGGAAAAAAATAAAGATCTAATTTCTCAAGTGGGAGATCTAAGTCTAAGGGTAGATATAAATCTCCTGGAAATTTTGTAAGGGTATGTTGGATATGTGGAAAAGAAGGGCACTACAAGAAACAATGTAGATCCAAAGTTGAGAAAAAGAAGGGATTTGAAGAATCTTCTTCTACAGAAGAAAAGACCTCCAAGGAAGAAGGAGGGGATGTGTACTTGGCCTCTTCAAGCACACATGCAAATCATGAGGCATGGTTGGTTGACTCTGGTGCATCCTTTCATATGACTCCCCACAGGGAGTGGTTCTGCGAATATGAAAGGTATGATGGAGGTAATGTTTTCTTAGGTAATTATTTGACAACCAGAATCATAGGAAGAGGAAGAGTCAAGTTGAGGCTCATAGATGGAAGGATTAGAACACTTCCTGGTGTTATGCACATCCTAGGTTTGGACAAAAAATTGATTTATGTAAGGAAAATGGACGATGCAGGGGTAAAAACAATATTTGAAAAGGAAACCTGCAGGATGGTTCAAGGAGCAATGGTGTTGATGAGGGGAGTTCAGTTTGGAACTCTATATAATCTGCAAGGAAGAAATATTAGTGATGGGTGTAATAGTTCCATTGTTCTTGATATTGGAGTTGAAGAATAAAGAACTCCTACAGTCTCTAGAGAAAAGTTTATGCTGTGGCATCAAAGACTGGGACATATCGGAGAAAAGGGTCTTCAACTACTACACGGTAAAGGTATGGTTGAAGGTATGTCTAACTGCTCTCTGGATTTTGATTTCTGTGAACATTGTCTATATGGGAAGAAGAATCGGGTAAGATTCCCCTCTAGTGCAATGAGGGCAGAAGGAATTTTGCAGCTAGTTCACAGTGATGTTTTTGGACTTGTGTCGGTCCCATCATTGGGAAAATATGTGTATTATGTCTCATTTATAGATGACTTCTCAAGGAAGATTTGGATATATTTCCTCAGGAATAAATCTAAAGTCTTTGACAGGTTTAAAGAGTTTAAGGATCTTGTTGAGAATCAAATAGAGAAAAGAATTAAGGTGTTGAGGACAGATAATGGCGGAGAGTTCTGCGGAAATGAATTTGAAGAATTATGTAAGAAGTGTAGTATAGCAAGGAAGAAGACTAATCCATATACACCTCAACAGAATGGAGTTGTAGAAAGGATGAACATGACATTGATGGAAAAAGCAAGGTGCATGCTCAGTGGTGCTGGGTTAGGGCAAGAATTCTGGGCAGAGGTAGTGGGTATTGCATGTTACCTGGTCAACAAATCACCCTCATCAGCGTTGGATGAAAAGACTCCACAAGAGGTATGGACTGGTAAGGAACCTTTTCTCACACATCTCAAGGTTTTTGGCTGCGATGCATATGCTCATGTTCCAAAGGAAAACATGAGTAAGCTAGATAAGAAGGCTGAAAAGTGTATCTTTATTGGATATAAATATGGTCTCAAAGGTTATAAGCTTTGGAACCCAAAAACTAAGAAGGTAGTGTATATCCGTGATGTGGTATTTAGAGAAATGAAGGATGTTGTTAAACATGAATCCCTACCAAGTAAGGAAGAACCAGAGAATATATATTTTGATTTAAAGGATCATGAATTAGACTCTACAGAAGAACATGAATCAGAAGAAGAAGATCCTCATGCTCCAGTATTGAGGAGATCAGATCGAGAAAGAAGGCTATCAAAAAGGTATAGTCCATCTGATTTCCGTTCAAATTTTTCTTTGTCTATTACTGATGATGATCTTAGAACTGTTAGGGAGGCAGTGGATCCAGAGGATGGAAATCTCTGGAAAAGGGCCATGGATGAAGAAATGACATATTTGGATAAGAATGAGGCTTGGGATCTAGTGGAGTTTCCAACTGGAAGAAAGTGCATTGGCAACAAATGGGTATTTAAAAAGAAGTTGAATGCAGAAGGAAAAGTGGAGAAATACAAAGCTCGGTTAGTAGCAAAGGGTTATTCCCAGGTTGAGGGAATTGATTTTGGTGAGATTTTTTATCTTGTTGCCAAGTTAACCTCCATAATATTTTTGTTATCTGTTGCTACTGCATTTGATTTTGAAATAGAACAAATGGATGTGAAGACAACATTCCTACATGAGGATCTGAAAGAGGAAATCTATATGAAGCAACCAGAAGGTTATGCTGTGAAGGGAAAGAAGGAGCCAGTATGCAAGTTGAAAAAGTCCCTGTATGGTTTAAAACAATCACCAAGAATGTGGTATAAAATTTTTGATACTTATATGCTGGGACTTGGCTTCAAAAGAAGCAGAGAAGATCACTGTGTGTATTTTAAATTAATTGGTGATCATTTGATTTATTTGGTCTTATATGTGGATGACATGTCACTGATAGGAAACAATAAGAAGATTATCCAGGATGTGAAAACTCAATTGTCCTCTAAATTTGACATGAAGGATCTCGGTGCTTTGAATTTCATTTTGGGCATGGAAATTAAAAGAGATCGGAAAAGGAGGAAACTCTAGTTAAATCGGAGAAAATATGTTGAGACAATATTGTAGAGGTTTAATATGCAGGAATGTAAAACGGTCAAGGTTCCTATTCATGTTGGTGTAAAGTTATCTGCGGATCAGTGTCCCAAGACACATGAAGAAGAGGAGGACATGTCTCATGTTCCATATGCAAGTGCAGTTCGCAGTTTGATGTATGCAATGATCTGTACTAGACCAGACATTGCACATGCAGTGGGAGTTTTGAGCAGGTATATGTCAAAACTAGGGAAGGAGCATTGGACAACAGTAAAAAGGGTTTTCAGGTATTTGCGTGGCACTGCTAGCTATGGATTGTGCTACGAAGGAAGACTGGGATTGGATAGAGTGGTGGATATACATGGCTTTGTGGATGCAGACTGGGTTGGAGATTTGGATCGTAGGAGATCTACAAGCAGGTATGTGTTTAACCTGTTTGGAGGAGCAATAAGTTGGATGAGCAAAAGATAGGCTGTAGTGGCACTTTCAACTACAGAAGATGAATACATGGTAGCCACTCATTCAAGTAAGGAAGCAATATGGTTATAAATATTATGTTTAGGTATTGGGTTTGTACAACAAGCTGTAAGGATAGAGTGTGACAGTCAGAGTGCAATTTTTCTGGCGAAGAACCCTGCTTATCATTCAAAGACAAAGCACATTGATGTTCAATATCACTTTGTTAGAGGCATGCTTGAAGAAAAGAAAGTATCATTGATGAAGGTGGACACTTTGAAGAATGTTGCAGACTCATTAACAAAATATGTGAGCATTGAGAAGTTCTCTTGGTGTAGAGGATCCATGGGCATTGTTGCCCTGGATTGTTGACTATGTAACCCTGTAACCCCCTGTATGTAAAGAAAACAACAAGTGGGAGAATGTTGGGTATGTGTTATATTATTTGCACGAGCAGTAGTGTCTGAGCATATGTGTCAGGCGCACAGGGGTTCAGGGGAAGCCCTCCCCCCAAAAAATTCTACATCGGGACCGCATTATATTTAGGTGGGTTTTCGGCACATGGTTTCTTTGTCGATAGTTTTCTATTTCCGGTTAAGGAATTAGGGTTTTGGACTAATCCAGGTCATTAGGTTAGGGTTTTGGATGCCGCTGGCTCCTATATGTGTTTTGTATTGTAAACATTGTAACATGATGAATAATATAGAATATGTTGGTTTTCCCAGTTTGGGTTTCTAGGGGAAAAATCTTTGTCTAATGTTTGTATTTTCCATTGTATCTTTTATGCTCCTTTATTGAATATCTATTTGCAGTAGATATTGTACAAGGTTAGTATTTACATGGACTGGACTGTCGACTGTACCTTCCCAGGGGTTGACTGTGAGTTGGTGTCCTTAGTAGCCATAATCTTTAGGGTCTTTACACAAGGTGACGGTGAAGGAAAGTCTTTGATGTACCTGGAACAGACAGTGGTCAAACTCACTCGGGATCCTTGGAGGGTAAATCCACAATTACTGCATGGAATCTTGCACCAAAGCGTAAGTCCGTTAAGCAGGTCACCATCATAACTGTTCCACCCACTCATATCCTAGCCCCTTCTTGACTTGGTCATGCGACGTTAGATTTTATCACCAACTAGTACGACCATCGAGAGAAGGTTTTGTTTGCTTGGTTTGATTCCTAGATTTGATTATTGTATGTTGTTTCTTTTCTTTAGTTGGCCATAGATTTTTTCTGTAAAATTTTTGGTTCGGCCAACATTGACCCTCCACGCCGTTCATGTAGGATTCAAGGACTACCCCCGAAAGATCTAGAGGGTTACCAACCTTTGCCTCCTAATTCACCGAAGGGCTCACCTCAACAGAGAGAGGTCCAAGACACTGTAACTCTACAAGTGGAAAGAACTGACACTTTAGAAAATTTTCGATGTATTTCCGATTCTCTAGAGGATTTCCACATACCTCCTGGGTACGAGAGACATATTCTTCGGATGAATTCATTAGGAGATATTGTTGTTGACACTTTCGGTATACCGACCAGACCCCATTCAGGTCCTGGAGTCAGGGATCCCCTTTGGACTACCGACATATTTAGAAGCCCGCCTCGCATGGTGCGGGACCTTTACGGCTCAGGGGCAGGTGCTGATATACCTATCGTATCACAATTTCCCCACACGTTTGTTACCTACACAATACCTTTAGATCATTTTGTTGGTACAACTGTTGGTCTAGATATACAGTTAGTTGGTCCAGACACACAGTCCGTTGGTCCAGACACACAGTCATTTGGTCCTAGTTAGACTTTTTCTCTCCAGATGGCCCATTCTACTATGGTCGCTCACGCTACGACTATTCCCACCAGTAACGTGGTGGTTAACCAAGCTTCCATTGGTACACCACTTTCATCTAGACCTAATCTGTCACTTCGCCCTGGGTATATAGATATGAATCCTTCCATTGCCAACACTGCCCATGTTACACCCGAAGTTTCTGGACTTTTTGTTCCTCCTGGACATAATGTTGCTGCTAGTTCTATACCTACACTTTTATTTGGAGGAGTTGGTCTTGGTGGCTCTAATCCAATTGGAAGCACCGGTCAGTCATTCACTTCTGGTTTCCAGATCCCTTTAGGCACTCAACCTCACGCTGGGGGGAAACCTCAATTTGGGGGTCAACCTCAAATTGGAACACAACCTCATCTTGGGGGGAAACCTCAGACTGGAGTCCACCATCCATTTTATGGACATAATGCATCTGCAACACCAAATCCTTGGAACATTCCTTTCCCAGGAAATCCACAATTCTCTGGGGGACAACATCCTCAAGGACAACAACAACCCTATATTTCCCATGGGACTAATGTGTATCCTCCTCATGGACAAAATTTTTACCCCCCTTATGGGCAAACACATCATCTGACTTATAATCCTCATAACCCATCAGGTTATCCTCCAATTGCACACGTTTCTCAACCATCGTTGAATCCTGTTTATCCTAGTCAGCAACAACCGCATGTAGGAGGACCTACTGGATACAATTATCCATCTAACCCAGTTTACGGCCCTACTGGTGTCCCTATGCCACACTAGTATCACCATTAGGTTAACCGACAACTATCGTTTCTCGCTACTCTGGATCTCCCAGACTTGTCTTGGTTGAATAATGATCCTATACTACATTATCCTTTTTGACCAGTGATTCCTGCTAAATTACCTTCCGATATTCCAAAATTTGACGGTAAACTTGGAGAAGATCCGAATAACCATGTGATGACTTTCCATTTATGGTGTTCATCAAACTCCTTAATGGATGATTCTATACATTTACGTCTTTTCCAACGAACACTTACGGGCTCTGCAGCCAAGTGGTATATTGAACTTCCACGTGGTTCCTTCCAAGATTTCAACTCCCTTGCTATGTCCTTTCTCACACATTTTCAACTACCCATTCGATATGAGACGGGTAACGAACTCTTGACCTCCCTTCGCCAGACTAACTCTGTACATATCTCTGATCATATTCATGAGTGGAGACGACGACGAAGGTGGATCAAAGCAATCATTCCTGACTAGTTATTGGAAGAATGGTTTACAAAATCACGTTTACCCCCGATTGCTCATGATGTCACTATGGGTGGCGTATTCACCGAGGAATAAGCCATTGCTCGGGCTCAGTACTTATATTTGGTTTATTCACAATCTGGTACTTTGTATGAGTTGATCCCAAATGCTACCCGTTCCACTACCGATCCATCGAAACCTTCATCCTCATCTCATGAGGATGGAGCTATCGGCTCCGTCAAAACCTAATATGTTTCCCAGTCGACTGGAACTGCAAATCGATCTACTTTGGCACCCACTCCCATTTCGACCTCACTCTCCTCTACTTCCCCCCAAACTCAAGTCTCTAAGGTGAATGTCATTTAGTTTGCCCCTTCACAACAATCCGGAGGTAAGAAGAAGACAAAAAATAAACCCAAAAATAATAATAACAATGAACAGCCCAAAACTCAAATTCCAGCACCTGCTACCGAAAACCAACCACAACGGAAACCAAAATTCCCATGTCTTATTTGTGGTGACGATCATTACACCCGAGACTTTCCACATCACGATGAAGTGGAAAAAAATTTCAAAGTGAATTCCCAACCCGGTGTGTTAACACATCCTTTTCCTCAGCAACAATCCATGGTTGCTCAAACCCCCTCTCTAGGGGGTAGTTCTAGCCACCCTCCTCACAATGAAGCCTCAACAAGTGTCCATATTTATATGTTCAATGGGATTGATTTAACCACTCGCTCTACGACATATGACATGCCAACTAAACCTGACAAAGAAAAGGTCACTAAAGATACTTTATCGGATCCATCACCATCCTCCGTTAGTCCTCCATTTGTTAGTCCTTCGTCTGGATCACTTCACATAGAGAAACCTATGTTCGACTCTATATTATGCCCTCCCAAGAGCACTATCCGTAAATCTATTTTTAATCCTAGTTCACGTGCCTCCCAAAACTACAACATTGTTGAAGATTTGGCCCAAGCACCGTGTGATATGTCTGTGTTGGAAGTTCTACAACACTTCCCAAGTCAACGTAGAACGCTCTTGGATGCTATTGGCGCTTTTGATCCCGAGTCGTCCAACAATATCACATTTAACCTGGACAATTTTAAGTCTCGACTCTCCCACCAACTTGCTTTTCAAATTGACGTTGTTGTTCACAATCAACAAATTCACCGTACTATCTTGGATGAGGTAGCCTCTACTTGTGTCATGTATTTATCTTGTTGGAAAGGCTTAAAATCACCCGCACTTAACAAATCCCCAATGATGTTTCACACATTCAATGGGAGAGTTTTTCATCCTCATGGACTCTTGCAGTCCTTATCCATTCAATTGGGTGGAAAAACTGTCTATGTTGATGTCGAGGTGGTTGATGCTCCCCTCGATTACAACTTGTTACTAGGAAGAAGTTGGTTTTATGCTATGAATGTCGTTGCTTCATCGGTGTTTCAATGTGTACAATTTCCTCATCAAGGCAAAATTGTCACTATTGATCAGTTAGATTTTTGTACACCTGGCACTTGCGCTCAGCTACCAACAATATTAATTTCCTGGGAGATCACAAGATCACGTATGAAAGTGTTGGTGTAGGATTGTTAAAATATTCCACCCTTATGGGTACCTTCCCTACACCGCTCCCTCCTACCACACATCATATTTCCACATTCAATATGATTTCGACTACGACTTATCAGCCTTTGGAATTATCTGATCCCTGGATTGTACCTAGTCCTCTAGAGTTCGATGCACTAGGTGACACCATGCCACTTAGTCCAATCGAGGATTCATACGCTGCTATTCAATCCATATCTTCCTCCTTGGATGACCAACATCTATAGGAACCCGACACATACTCGATGCCATCGTGGTTGAATTCCTTGTCTTTTGCTTTTGAATACATTTCCCAAGTTTTTCCTTCCGACGAATCTATTATGGAAATTCTTAGCATTGACAAAGTACCTTGGGATGATAACCATCATCGATCTTCTTTTCTTCCACCTCTTGAAGAAATCCAAGAAGATATACACTCTATCTTCCCCCCTGATGTTGTCGACTTTCCACAATCTCCTATATTTACACAAGATACTATTTCTAACGGGAATTTAGGCAATATTTTTTCTATGGTCGTTATTGATATTTCGATCAAGGAAGGTGTCATGGTAAATATTAATCTCGGTGCTAATTGTTCACTCAAGGGAGCTATGAAGAAATGCCAGGGATCGATCCTTCGATCATTGTGCATGAAATTAAAAATTACCCAGGTGTTAAACCTGTTCGATAGAAACTCCTCTAGGTACATCCAAAGAAGATCGCGACTACTAAGGCAGAAGTTGAGAAATTATTGAAATCTGGCTTCATTTATCATGTCCCCTTGACAGAATAGGTTTCAAATATTGTTCTGGTCACTAAGAAGCAAGGGACCATTCATGTTTGCGTTGATTATAGGGATCTCAATAAGGCTTGTCCAAAAGATAATTACCCTACGCCCTTCATCGACCAAATTATTGATACTTGCACTGGTAGCATGATTTTCTCTTTCATGGATGGTTTCTCAGGGTACAACCAGATTAACATTTTACTTGCTGATCAACACAAGACAACCTTCATCTGCTCATGGGGAACTTTTGCCTATCGTAAACTACCATTTGGCCCAAAAAACGCTGGTGCTACATTCTAGCGGGCCATGTCATATGCTTTCCACGATATCAAACATATTGCAGAACCTTACCTTGATGATTTACCAACCCATTCATCCAGTCGATTCGACCATTTTGGTCATCTATGGGATATTTTTCTTCGATGTCGGTTCTACCTATTCGTTTGAACCCAAACAAGTGTATCTTTGCCATCGAATCAGGTTGAATCCTCAGTTTTGTTGTCTCCAAAGATGGGATTCAGGTGGATCTTTTAAAAATAAAAGTTATCCTTGCTTTACCTCCACCTAACAATTTGACACAACTCCAAAGTTTGCAGGGGAAAGCACACTTTCTTCGCTGTTTCATTTGTAACTACGCTGAGATTACCAAAGGATTTATGAGATTGTTGCAGAAAGACACTCCTTTCATCTGGGATGACACTACTCAATGATCTTTTGATGCTCTTAAGCATGCATTGACCAACGCACCTCTGTTGCATCCTTCAAATTATACAAAGGACTATATCCTTTACTTAGCAACCTCTATTTCCACTATTACTATGGTGTTAGTTCAAAAGTGCCTAACGGTGAAGAACATGTGATATATTATCTGAGAAAAAGTCTATCTGTTCCTGAGCTATGATATTCGCATGTTGAAAAGTTGGATCTGGCAGTTGTCATCGTTGTCCAAATATTTTTCCATTACATCTTGCTATGCACCACTACAGTTATCGCGGACTCAAACCCCATGTATCATATTTTGACATGTCAGGTTCTTGGGGGAAAATAATGGATCGTCATCCTTCAACAATTTGATCTTGAATTTGCTAATTCCAAAGCCAAAAAATCCTTGGTGTTTGCGAAACTTATCTGCAACCTTCCCCATGCTGATGAAGATACCGAGCCCAGAGATTTTCTCCCCGATGAAACTTTGTTCCTCATCAACACGTCCGATCCTTGGTATGGAGATATCCTCATATATCTTTAAACCCAATTTTTTCAGCCCAATATCTCTCATGAAGAACGTCGTCGTATTCGTCACCATTCTCGATGTTACCTTATCATCAGTGACACTTTATATCGTCGTGGTATCGACACTATCCTACGACGTTTTTTGACTCATGAAGAGGCTGAACGTGTTCTTAATGATTGCCACCTTGGATCTTGTGGCGGTCACCTTTCTGGGATGGCTACAACTTAGAAAATTTTACGTGCTGGTTACTTTTGGCCCTCCATCTTCAAAGATTGTATCGAGGCTGTCAAAAAGTTCCCACCCTGCCAATATTTTCATAAAAAGGCACGCACCCACCCCACTCCACTACATGATGTTGTCACCATCAACCCCTTTTCCAAATGGGGCATTGACTTCATGTAGTGTAAGCCTACCTTAGCTGGGGGGCACGGTTATATCATCGTTGTCATTGATTAATTCACAAAATGGGCTGAGGCTATGCCTACCTTTATGAATGATGGTCGTACTGCAACTCTCTTCTTCTTAAACCACACCATCATTTGCTTTGGTGTTCCACAAGCCATTTTCACTGATCATGGTTCACACTTTCAAAACCAGATGATGAGTGAGTTGCATGCCAAGTTGGGTTTTCTCCATGAGAACCCATTTGCGTACTATCCTCAAGCAAATGGACAAGTTGAAGCTATCAACAAGGTCCTTAAAACCATGATTCAACATATGGTAGGGGCAAACAAGACATCTTGGTATCTACAATTTTTCTTCACTCTCTGGGCTTATCATACCTCAGTGAAAACTGCTACTGGATTTACTCATTTCCAATTAGTATATGTCATAGAAGTTGTTTTACCAATCGAGTGTGAAATTCCCTCATTGAAACTCAAAGTAGAACTCCCTCCTCACACTTCTGCTGAAGAAGAATGCTTCTTACACCTGGCCAGGTTGGGTGAAACACATCATGATCCTGCTCTCATTAACGAGATGTATCAAAAGTGAATCAAGAGTCAGTATGACAAATCCATCCACCCTCATACTTTTGCAGAAGGAGACCTTGTTATCACCCTATAAGTTATAGGATCAACTGGTGACTGGAATATTATCTCTCTCTAGTGTTTTTGTTGACAAATGACTTTTCATTCTGTAAATAATTTGAAAAGAAAAAGAAAAGAAAGAAAATAAAAAGAAGAGAGGGCATAAAATAATTTCAATAAAGCCCCATGCAATAATAGTAACTTGGTCCATACCTTTCAAGCATGGCCAAGTTCTTTTTTAAATTGATGTTGATAGGGTTAGTGAATAAGCTTGGATAAACCATTCAATATTAGCCAAAGTATCTAGGTTAGATTAGTGAATAAATCTGGCCAGATTGTCCAATCTTGGTCAGATAGCCCCAGGGTAGAGTAAGTTCTTAGCTCAACAGTCTAATCTAGGTTAATTGTCATAGGAAGCTAGGTTAGAATACATGCTAGTTGCTTTATTTCAATAAAACCAGCTGAATGATCTATGTTGCACCATGTTTCAGATGCTTAAAATATTGTTTGTCTAGCCCCGTGGTGGTGTATACATGAAAAGCCTTGGGAAAAAACCCATGAAATGCACTTATCCTAAGTTCTCCAGCGCATGTATTCTCTTCGCCCTCACTTATGCTCCGCTCATATATCAATGGTCCAGATAATTACACCCAGATCTATGGTGGTCAGACTTTTTCGGACCCCCCCTACCGTTCTATCTTTAACGGAAGGGGGGGGGGGGGGG
>JZKD02S2231936.1:0-13389 GCA_000966675.3 Picea glauca | reverse complement strand
CTGATCTGCCTTTAATGGGGGGGGGGGTCCGGAATGGAATCTTTCCTCTGGCAGACCCCTATCTATAAGTGGCATGAATCTACCGGTCCTGAGTCCCACCGCCTCCTACTGTCTAACATACCTTCGTCACCTCTTGACGTCATCATCCACCTTTCCAAAAGAGTCACATCCCATAATTTCTGTTAGTCCTTCCCCCCCATTCACTTGTGGAAAGCCCCCTCACCATGAGTTTTACCCCAATCGGTAACCGCCACTTCACCCATCTGTATTCCTCAGTCACTGTCACCTGCTATCTCACACTCTAAGTGATACGTTGGCCATTTATTACTAGATAACCTATCCGTTAACCAATTGACCTGTCCCCCACACCCAACAAACACCCGTTTACTCAAAACTACCCTCACTCTTCTTTCTTGCACCATTTACCCACTCATCGCACCAGAGAATTTTACACTATTTTTTCCATTCAGTTAGTCACCCCCACCTACATTCATCCTCGCTAATGTTGTTTTTTGCAGGTACTATTGCAGTAATGGCGCCAAAGTCAAAACAAGTAGAAGGAGAGGAGAATCCGTTTCTCCTACCTCCTATCGACCTCGACAGGATTCTATTGGCCGACAAAGATCACTTAATCACAGATACAAAGTGCGATTTCGATTTCGCAGACCTTCAGTCGTGGCTCAAAGAAGTTTTCCTGGACCAGAGTGACGAAATTGGACTCTGGGAGTCCAACCTACCCCTGTATCTCTTTCCTCAGATTCACCCTTTTCCAGAGTTTTCCCTCAAGTGCCAAGCCCACTACATTCCCGAGAAAAGAGCCATCGTTTCCTCGTCTAGAGAAGTTCTTTTCCTCATCACACCTAAAACCATTGACCAAATGATGCAAATATCCCGAACTGACTCCGCATCACCTTTTAACCTTGAAATTCTCACAGAGTTATACGAGAAGATGACTTTCCCTCAAAGAGCTCAAATATTTGAGCTTTTCCTCCCACCATCTGCTCAATTCCCCGCTACAAATCCCCCTTGTCCTTCTTCCATGTTTTCGACCAAAGGAAACTAGATTATCTCGTCCCTATGCACCTTGTTGGGTTATTATTCGTATCAGTGGGTAGATGAACCCATTCTGGGATTTTTGTCCATTTTCTCCACCGATGAGAAGCCCAATACCCAGTTCGACTTCAACACGTTCCTGGCGAACAATATTCATGAACAGTTTGTCAATTTTGTCACGGAAGGCATGTTCTGGTATTCTTCAATACTGGCGTACTTGTTCATTTTCTTCCAAGTGGACAAATTTTCTTTTTCCATGAAGAAGATGGATGGAGATGGCAGACCCTAGGCAGTAACCGCATGGACCTCCTTGCTCAAGCATAACTCCACAGAATTCAGTTTCAAGCAGTTCATCGAGAAATTCTAGCACCCAGTGGTAAGTATGCTTAGCGGCAGGCCCGAACCTAGGATTAATGATGAAGTTCAGAGGATCCTACATCTCTCGGATCACACCAAGACTGGTGATTGGTATTTATACCAAAATCACATTGAGATCAGAGTATATGGGTGCGAGTTGGCCCCGTATAAGTTGCCTAAATACCTGCCAGTCATAATTTTTGCTCTAGAGTACATAAGGTAGATGATAAACTCTGATGATATTCACTTTGTGTATCTAAAGAAAAAACAACAGCTCAGAATCAAAGGGAAGATTGGCTCTTTCATCTGCAACAATCGAGGCGCCCGAGAGGAAGCAAACAAGCTGCTGAAGGAAATGAAGTTCGTCATGAGTTTCACATGACATTATGATCCATGCAGGATTATCTCCAAGATGAGGGTGAAAAATAAGAATATCCCATATGTCCACGAATCTAGTCCCGAAGTCGAGAAATTCACAAACCAGACAGAATGGGAATCAAACACTTTGGTCAAAGAAGAACAATAGGATCCCCCAGCCACTGTATCACAAACAACCACACCACAGGTTCCGAAAGAGAAAAGGCCTAGGCAAGATTTGTCACCACCTGTCATTGAAGTATCGTTAGAAGAATTCTAACTGCATACCAAGAGGCCTAAAACTAGTTCATCTCCCGACCCGACTGGGGAAAAGGAAGTTCCATCTACTATAGTGACCAAGGTTGATAGGCCGCCCCTCAGTAAAAGCCTCCAGCATATCATAACCTCAGCGTTGCCGAAGAAATCTACAGATACTCCATCAACCACCCAGCCAGGCAAGATAGGACCGAAGCTGAGCATCTTTGAGAAATACGATCTGATCAAGAAAAAGAATCAGACTCTGACCAGAAGCACTTGCACCCAGTTCTGGAAGCAGACGTCAATTGCACAACATAGGCTACTATCGGCATTTGACACTGAGAAGGGAAGAATGCATATGACATTCCTCCAAGCACAAGTTCCATATCCAAAGGTAATCACTGATTACAAAAGGGCCACTTTTGAATTCCAGACTAAGGATGTGCATCCAACCAATCAGATGGATCTACACAAGCAAACAGGAGAAATGGTTTTCTATACGCTGGCACATGCTTCCACTACTGCGTCCAAATTGCAAGTGTCCCTGAACAACGTCCAAACACAGTTGAAGTTGGAGAAGATATCGTCCTTTGCCAAGGACAATAGGATCAAGACTTTGGAGGAATTGGTTCTTAAGATCGGGTACGATCCCTCGAATGTGAAAGCAGTTGAGGAGATGCTTAAAAAGAAAAATGCCGACATAGCCTCTTTAAGGAAACAATTGAAACTCCCACCAACAGAGGATTCACAAGCGAAGGAAATAGCAGAGACGGAAGGAAAAAAAGATGAAATGCTCAAACTAATCATGGAGCAGAATGCACAACTAAAGGAAATGGAAGCTGAGATGGAGAAGCTAATAAAAGAGAAAGAACAGTTGAAGCCTATGGAAGTCATTCCATTAAGTGCAGTCCCACTTTCAGAAGTGAGCACAACATCAGTAACAGAAGTCCCATCAACGAATCCACTGACATCTCTAGAAAAGACAGCCGGATTGGCCAAATCTATGGAAGAGATGAACCTGCAGGAAACAGAGATTAGCAGGCTCAAAAAGGAGATTGAGAACCTTTAG
Organism: Picea glauca; assembly: GCA_000966675.3. Classification (NCBI taxonomy): domain Eukaryota; kingdom Viridiplantae; phylum Streptophyta; class Pinopsida; order Pinales; family Pinaceae; genus Picea; species Picea glauca. The sequence continues at coordinate 10,295 of JZKD02S2231936.1, read as the reverse complement.
GAACTCGAATATTCCTATCAGATCAGCCTCTCCAAGGAAAAGAAGGTGTCAGACCAGCTCAAACAAGAGTTACAACAGCTCCGGAAGCAAACAGTGGCAGGTAAAACTCTGGCCGAAGTTAAAGAAAGTGTCTGGACAGACATCACCAATTCTATAAATGAGATATGGCCAATGATACAGATCATGTTTGAGAAAAATGAATTGGTGCAGAGAAGCAAACATGCCATTGAGAAGATCATATTAGAATTGGGAGAGATGCCCACACAGGCTAATGAAATCATCAAGTTCCTAAATTCTAAGACCAGGGAGGAGCTGGAAGAGATGAAAATTGAAGATAGAACAGAGACCATCCTTGACGTCAAGAGAGTTTTGACCAAGAGAGGATTGATGCTTCAGCTGGAAGAAAAGGTTCAGGTCATGGACCTAGGGGTACAAAGGTTTTTTAGTAAGATTGAGGCTCTATAGAAGAAAGGTCTTCCTGGTCTGAAGGTAATTAATGACAAATTGATGACACTCCCAGAATATAAAAAGAGACTGGCCGATGTGGCTAAGGACAGTTCAAATTTTTCAGGAATTCAAGGCAGCATCACTGGAAAGGCATTTCTAGATGCTCTTTAGTGGGACATCAGTATTCAGCATGAGATTTGATACATCTTCGTCACCAAACCTACCTTCGCCAAGTACACAGAAATGGATGAATTTTATCGAAGGCTACTCAAAGTTAACGTTCCCAGTCATCTTCGATGGGAAGAACTATGTGATCTGATCGAGTAGTAGATGAGCTGTCCCAGCCCAGTCATTTTTCCAGTCAGATGAGGTCGTGCAGAGGCCTCACCAACGGTCCACCCAAAAAACAACGTGCAGTTGCGACACATCATCAAGCAGTTCCTAGATTTCTGTTATTTTTTAAGTTAGTTAGGCTAAAAATAGATTTACCACGTCCTGATCTTTGATGACAGGATTGTTTGTAATTTTGGGTTATAAATACTTCATCTTTCAAAGTATTGATGGTTGTTGATCTTCACGCCCTGCAAGCTATCATACTGTAATATTTTTGAAGAGATCTCCCATTAATACAAAGAGGCATTTTACAGGATTCTTGCGTGTATTCACTGGTGATGTTTTTCTCTCTAAGTTAAATTTATTCTCGCTTTGTTATCACACTGTTTTCTAAATCTAATCTTTGAAAGTAACAAACGTTGCAAGATTTATCTCCTATACCCTGTTTCTGACTTAAAATATTTTAGTGTTTTATCTTCTCATTTTACAATAAAGAAATTCTTAACTGCTTCTTTGTTGTAATTGTCTTTCTCATATTTTCTGCTATTCCTCATTTATGCTACTAAAGAATCCAGTGATTATATTATCTCGCCCTGTGAAAGGTTTCTTTGTTTTTCTGGTTTGGATTTCATTTTTATGACACAGACCCCATAGCCCAATGGATGTGTAAACTATCTTAGCCAACTCGACAAACACTACGACAACAAAACCAACTTATTTATTTACCTAGCCTAATATTTAAAAAATCTGAAACATATCTAAATCATATAGAGAGATCCCTCTCTGAAGTTGGAAGGGCTAGATCCCAGCTTCAAAAGCAGTTGGATAAAGTTACCTCTCGTAGATTTCTTCTTTCTAACAACCTCTAGGAAATTTACAGAGCTCTAACAGACCTAGTCCTCGTTTATGACCAGGCTCATGATAAGTTAGGGACATGCAAGTTAGAACCTCTGTGGCATGTTCCTTACATCGTGAAACATGTTTTACATAGAGGAGCCTACGAGCTAGTTGAATACGAGGAAATCTCCATGGGTGAGCCCCGAAATGGGCTTTACCTTAAGAAGTACTATGCATAGAACATCTAGCATGCATGCTTTGTACACTATTGTATTTTAGTTTTGGTGTGTATTTTTCTCTTGCGTGCATGAGTTTTGTCTTAGCCGCTTATACTTTGTCTTATGTTTGTGTGCGCAGATGACATCTTCCTTTCCTATCTTTGTCGGCTTTGCGTATGGCGCTAGTCGACACACCTAGAACATTACTTCTGCAGCTTTGGTCATTTACCACTCTGATGAGTTGGTGAGTTCATGAGTTATTTGTTTAGGATCGACAACTAATAACATGGAAGAATATCATGCTGTCATCAGAATTTTAACCGAAGCATCTTCCCTAGGTATCTCTCGTATGATCATTAACCTAGACTCTCAACTCGTGGTTTTTCAACTTAATCAAATCTACGCCATTCGCAATCCTATCCTATTGCGTCTTCACCTATGAGTTTTTCGTCTTGAAAGAATGTTTGATTTTATCGAATACAGACACATACCAAGAGAACTCAATACAACTTCAGATTCATTATCCAATTACATCATGGATCGGTATCTCACACATAGATGAGGTTTCATAAAATAAATAAATCATATAGATTACATCACATGTAAATTAAATGCATCACATAAAGACATCATTATTTGTAAACATCATTTAGCACTACAAAACTCAGATATGTATATATATACGGCATGATAGAAAATGCTCGATTACATAAAAAAAAGGTACATAGAAGGAAAAAAATTTGGGTCCTCATGCCCATAACATCGTCCTACAGACTATACAAATCATCAGGAAGATTCTAATTCTCTTGCATCACATTGTTCTCTGAGTAGCACACTACTATGCGGGCTACTCGTCTCAGTAGGGAGTTTAGGCTCTCATGGACTCCCATTGTATGTCTCTGTAGATGCAAGGGTACATCCCGCCTCCAAAGAGGAGGGACACCCATCATAAGACCACAGATGTTTCTCTCAACCTTCCGGAGACCCCCTGCCTCTACCTCATGATCTACTGCTATTTGAGCATCTCTGCGATGCCCTAGTGCTAGTATCTCTTCTGGACGTGTTGCTCCCTTGTTTACATGATGAAATGATACATCTGTTAAAAACTCTTCTAAGTACACATAAAAATAATATAAACTTTAAAATCAAAAAACACTTGACAAGATTGTTTTGGTTTCTCACCTGATGCGTCCCATTCCATTCCATCTGAAAAAACCAGGTCCATGCTACCCCAGAAATCCACTCCGACGTATGGGAAGTCCTCTATGAAAATCAGTTGGCGTCTTAGCCAAGTGAAGAAGTCACCTGTAAATCTAAACTCTGACTCCATCCCCAGCCTCGAAGACAGACTTTTCCAGCGCTCCATACATGGTTCACCCACTGGTCGTACTTCTAGTGCAATCTGTGGTTGCATATGAGGAATATGCTCTAAAAAGAATGAAAACAGAAACAAACCATATCCAAACTGCTTCTGCTGCCCCATCCTGCATCTTTAAATCTTTTCCTTCACATTTTGAAGGAATCCTGCACTCTAGTTAAATAGAGTTGTCCCCATACACTATAAAGCATAAGCCACCCATGATCTCGAAACCAAGTGCGGGATGGTACTACCCGCTAAACTCGTGATGGAGAATAAAATAGATTGAAGAGGTAGGTCCCTAACAGCTTTTATCGCAAGCCTACCTCCCACCAATCTCGATCCTGGGATACAATGATTTTCCAGATATTCTTCTACAATCACTAGAAGTGCCCTCTGTCCAGATAAGATAATAGGGGCCCCTCTCTTTGAGAGGCCGATTAGGAAATAAACATCCTCTAACTCAATGGTAAGCAGTTGTGTCCCAATTTGGAATCCCTGTTTCGCAGTGTTCCACAACCCGATCATGTACTCAAGAAGGAGAACTTCCTTCTTCATCTTCTGCATCTTAAAGAACTTGAGGAGACCATAATTCCTCAATGCGACCCTTGATCGGGGGCTTTGCAAAGAATCCACATCATTGAGCTCATGCTCACGCTCCCTCCACTCGCTCATGTCTTTTTCCAAATATAACCTGCAACCATCATCCACAAAAGACCATTAGTCATGCCACATTAATAAATTTTTGGGTAATTCAAACTTTAAAATTTCTTTTCTTTTGTTTTTTATGTCAGTGCTCCCTTGAGCCTTTGATCAGAGCACCAACACTTCCCCAATGGGCTTACCAGAGCACTCAAATTTCACGCAACACTCCCCTAGCTTTTTGGAGGAGCACCGAGCCCTTTTTGGCAATTTTTGTGCATTTTTGGCAGCGCCCCCTTAACCCTTTGAACATAGCGCTAGCATTCTCCCAACAATCTTAGCAGAGTGCTGACAAAATCGAGTAGCACTCCCTCTAGCCTTTTAGGGGAGCGTTGAGCCTCTTCGAGACTTAGAGACTCACAGGGCATCATTTTTAAAACAAAATAATTACCTAAAAATGAATTGTAAACCATGCATAATGTTTGGAAGAAGCAGAAGACCAAACTGATCCAGATGGAGAAGAAAATGGATGATTGTAGCTCCGACACCGATGAGTCCAAGAATCTCTCTCCAAAGCCAATTTCTCCACTACTAAAAGTCTTGGCACAAATGAATTGGTAAAAGACATTTTTCACCCTATATTACTATTATAAATTTCATTTTTGCTAAAACAATAGTTATTTTGGGTTTTTGAAAATTATTTTTGGAGGTATTATTAATACCCTGGTGTGTAGTTTTATCATTATTGGCAGGTTTCAGAGCAATTTTGTTCGATTTTATCTTGTCGCATTAATGAGCATGGTATTTGTTCATTCTTACGCTCGAAAAAAAAACACAAGAACACACCGAGTAAACTTTTATCTCTTTTTCGAACTCACATGAATACACAAAAAATGAACCCCCTGGAGTCGTCTTTAATCTCTTTTCAGACTCTCTAAACATGAAAAGATTGCCGAGTGATTTTTCTTCCTTTCCCACTCGTTAAAAGGTTTGAAAGGGCATCTTTCGAGTGATAATTTATCTCTTTTTCGGCCTCGTGAGACTAACATTACGAAAAAGGACAACAATGGAGTCTCATTTAAGTTCTTTTCAGACTCTCTAAACATGAAAAATCACTGATTTTACCTTCTCCGGACTCGTTAAAAAATATACACTGAAGGGCCCATACGGGACCGAACCCTTACTTCTTCTAGTTCGTTAAACAAAGGAAGAGGGACTTACCGAAGGTGAGTTATATCGAGCATGTGTTACCCTCCTCGAGCTCGTTAAATCAAAAAGAGGTACTTTTCTATCTGGATGGGGGAAAATTTTGAAGGAAGCAAGACAAATAGTTTTTGAAAACATCACCAGTCACTCTTACAATCGCCCTTGAACACGACACTTTGTCTTTGCATACATTTTAATCCGCCAAACCTATGCACTGAACCAATCCTCTGAGTTTATTTACTCCTTTGGGCCACCCGAAGAAAGTCACAGTGTCCACTGCATCATCATGTTTTGGTCCATGTCATGTTCCTGTTGTTTTGCCTCAGTGTTCAAGGGAAGTATCTGCCTCGAGAGTCAACCATAAAAAATTTGCTATTTCAATACCCATGTCAGTCCATGTTATTTTAATCGACCAATTTATATCTCTGTGTCAGTTTCATGTCATTGATGGGGGATACATCAAGGCCCTCCTTTGATGAGTCTGTCCCTGTCGACTTCAACACATTGTCCAGGAATTAGACTTAGAAACCAGTTAGTACCTTGGGACCTGCATGCCTCAATGGCAGGCCTCCTCGCTTCCGAAAATCGGTTTACATCATTATCCTCTGATCGGATGATTCCACGGATGTTCGACTTCATCTCATCTATTCACATTCGCTGGAATGTAATGGGGTACCTTGGGAATCATTGACATGAATGGTGATTTCCCTCACACTTGTTAACGATTTACCTCATTGACCGGTAATCAAGTGGTTTCTGCCATGTTCGACATCATAACATCTCTTCACATGGTTAGATTTGTACTACTTCAGGATCGGTAAGAAGACCCTGGGTTGAGTAATCACTCTGATATGTACTTTGCCCAGGTTGCGACAGAGTTTCTATTGAATATTGACACATATACTGTCACATAGATCCACTTTGTATTGGTCCGTGGCTATGTCTTGTCATCTCGTAGATCCATTGTGTATTTTTTCGTGGCTACGATCAGTTCATGTCATAGAAGTATAGATCCACATTGTATCTTTGGTGGCTATACTCTTTGTTAATACAATTATGGATCCGCAGTGTATCTTATGGCAGCCATACCTTGAAAGTATTTATCACTCAAGCATAGGTATGTATGCCTTGGGTTTGAAACATATCATAACATTTGTCTGATGGTTATATGCAACTTCTACTAGGTTCTTTGAGTCCATACCCTTGCTCGAAAATGTCTACAAACTACTTTAGTCATCATTTTCCGTCTTCTAACTTCATACTTTGGGGGCAATCTATTACACATCAAAATTACTCATTTCAATGATGACCTATTGTCGTCATTACCAGTGTTGTAAGTGTCTCATTTTCGCCACAAGTTTCGCAGACATCATACAGTCATCTTGCCTATGTTGTATCTTGAACGAAATCACAAAGAACACTTGAAGACACCCTCAGAGACTGGTTAAAGAAGGAAAAATCATTTGACAAAGAGTACAAATCCTTTTCCTTGAGAAATACCACTTAAAAATGAATTTTGAAGGGCAACGCTCCCCTACCCACTAGCAGGGAGTGCTAGCGGTCCTTGCCCTCTTTTGGGGGAGTGTTGTAGCGCTCTGTGCACCATTCTGGGGGAGTGTTATGCTGTTGAGAAAATCAGGGGAAGACCCCCCTTATCTCTGAAGTTAGTTTGATTCGAATCTGAGGTCAAGAATGGATCTTAGGGAGGATCCACAACTGATGTAGAAATATCCTCAACCTATCCCAAGAATCTCTATGGTGGTTAGGCCTCTCCAAGCCTATATAAGGAGGCCTCCTCATGGTAAAAGGAAGAGACATTGAAGGCATCAAACTTATGATCTCATAAGGGAGATAATCAGTGAAGCATAGTCATTTTGTTTGTGGATCATTTGAGCAAGGGGTTGGACAAGGAGAGCTGGAAGAGGCTGTTGCAGCTTCATCAAAGGTCTATAAGTATCTCTATTGAGTTCTCATTAATACATGTGCTTGGCCCGTTTCCTTCAAGATTTTGTAAACCTACTTGAACTTGTCTATAATGGATAGATCTAGTTTCAAACTAATCGTAGTAGAATAGGAAGCATGCTTTGTCTTTGATTGGATTGCAAGACTTGTTGAAGAGCTTGAGGATCAGAGCTCAACTTGGACTAGGTGAGGACAAACATCGTAAAAAAGGTACATCTTCTTCCTCTTCTCTATATATTATCTTAGCTAGGTTTAAAGGGATGTCAGTGACCAAAGTTAGCACCTTTCTGTCTTGATCTTAGATATTTAGGGTACAAGAGGGAATCCACCTCTCCACAGGGGGATTTTCCTGTAACATAAGGGGAGCCATTGATTGAAATTAAGAAAACATTTGAGGAGGTTAATTTCATGACCCAATGAGTCCAAGGCTTTGAGAATCCAAATGCTAAGAGGATGTGTTAGATGTAATTCTGTATTAGCTTATCAAAGGATTTGGACATATCCATCTTGATCATCATGCCCCCCTTCTTAGTGGTTTTGAGAGAGTGAATCATCTCATGGGCTAGGATGATGTTATCCAGGATTTTTATTCCTTCCACATAACCTAACTTCTCTGGGGATACGAGACTAGGGAGAAGGGGTTTGATTTAGTTTGCAATTATTTTGCTTCTAGTGTGTCTATGGGGGCGGCTAAAATGGGCAAGCAAATCTCACTAAGAGGCTGTGAGTCGGTTGTCTCGGGTGATGGAATTCTTGTTCCCAGTGCCCCGCTTGGGCTTGCCTCGCTCGCAGGGCATGGTGGGAGGAACCAGGGGATGGGGGAGATGCAAGGGGTATGTGGTGGTTAGGGGAGGCTCGAAAGGCAGATAAAGTGCGAGCGATGAAGCTAGGAGGATTGAGAAGCATTGTGCATAAGTGGTAGCATGCAACGAACAGGAGAAAATGCGCGCCTTGGTCGTTTTTATCACCGCTAGGTGCCATTGATGCCCCTCCCATCGCCATTGAAGGCTGAAAGGACTGGTTCATGCGCCTGATACTAGTGGCCTGGCTGGATCGCTCGTCCAAGAGCTCCTCCAGGCGCATTGAGTTAACTTCCCTCATGGTGTGCGCCATGGGGAGTTAATACTCCGGGGGTGGCGGCTTGGGACATTAACTCTCCCTGCCATCTGTCCCTACCAGCGGTCCCCCTCCTCTTGCCAAATGTCACCCCATCCGGGTAAATATTTCTTATTTCTTATTGTAATGAAGATTTTCTTTTTATTTGATTTCTTTTTCATTAATTATTTTTCAATCCCTATGTTTATTTATTATATGTGACATTGATTCACAAGAAGATTCTAATAAGGATGGAAAAATCAAGATGATTAGGAGAATAATGATGGAGGACATAAAGATGAAAATTTATGTGTTTAAGTCAATGTTCTTCACTGTGTAAAGATGGTAAATCATTTTCAATGTATACAATTTTGAAATGCATAACTTTATTTCTATGTAGGGGATAGTGATAAAAGTGAGAAGCCTTCATAAAAAGACAATGCCATAGTAGATTGGAACAAAGAAACAAAAGGGTAGGAAAACTTAAATAACATTACATTATGATAACAATTTTTAGATTTATTTTGTTTGTAGATAATATATAACGAAAACCATTATCTAAATAGTTTAATTTGGCATGGAATTTGGAGTAGGACCCACTAGCTCAAGTGTGATTAATCATCAATACTAATGTTATAACCAAATCAATGCAAGTTGTTGGAACTAGCCTAGGGATTATAGTGGCAGCCAACTGGATTTGAACCCAAGACTCCCCTAGGTAATCCTGGTGAGTAACCAATTCCTCTATATCTAATAAAAAAAGAAAGACAACATATGTTGTTGCTTCATTTTATTTTTTATGTATTAATCATTCTGAGATTTATATTTTAATTAAAAATTCATTATGAATAACTTCTTTAATTTAATGATTTATATATCTCATTCTAGTTCTATTTTTTGTGTGATTGTTACCATAATTATCCATAGATGTTTAGTTCTTTATCAAATAATAATGAGAGAATTTTGGCATTACACTATGGTGTGTATATCTAGATTACATGGAATTAAAATATTTCATGAGTAAATTTGATTGGTTGACGAATGAAAAGTTCATATTTATTTGAGATCACAAATAATGGATATATACTTTGTATTGTTCAGTAATGGACTCGTATATTGGGGGAGTACTACATACTTACGAGAAACAATTGGAAGATGTATTTATCCAGTATGGTCACAAATATAACAAATTAAACATATTGTTTATAGATAACTTGACCAAGACCATAAGAAAATAATAACTTGTACAATTGCTTCAACTTGGCATCAAGTTGGACATTTGATGGTTCATATGAAGGAAATAGAATATAAAAACAATTTTGTGTTCGTTTCTAAATAATTTAGGGCTTAGTCCAAAGATGGAGCATCAATTAAAAATATTCAAAACTATTATCTCTATGAGTAGTAATTGTGAGTATATCTAATATGTGAGTATACTATCTTGACATAACTCGTGTCTATATTTTTGTTATAATTTGATGATGATAATTATATTTTTCTTGGAAATTGTTTTTTGACAAAAAAAAAAATCTGACTCATATGTAAATGATGATTTTTTTTTGGGAGGAATTGCATACCATATTTGTAATAAAATTTACTTCATAATTTTTCAATGTCCAAATAACAATATTAATCAATGTCTTGCATTTCTTTGCTTCCAGATACAAGAGATTTATTCAAAATAAACCATTGGTTATATTCAATAGGAATGAAGTCTCACCACATGTTATGAAACAAGTCATTGTTGAGAAATCTAGACATTTATACAAGTAAAAAGATTTATTTCATATGCTTAGGGGATAGAGATTTCTTTGAATAGTTCTTTATTATTTTTGAGTTACATCGGTGTAACATAAAATTGTGAATGTGTTTTGGTCGTGCTTATTTGAGAGGACAATTGGAAAGGGAGCAACTTAAAGTTGTTTTAGCACAAGATGGTTGTGATATGATACCTAGAAATGGTTATGTTAGTGTTGGGAATCCACATGCACATCTCAAACATTTAAATAAATTTTGGGAGATCTTTAAGGATGCTTATGACGCTAGAAACATATTGATTGTGGATTATTTGAAAGAAAAACAATTTTGTAATGATGAAGGGAACTATGCTATTAAAAATATTATAATTGTGATGATGTAAATGACACATTCTTGTTAGATCCATCATGGCCATGCTTTCTACACACAATTAATGTGAT
>JZKD02S2231925.1:12591-33043 GCA_000966675.3 Picea glauca | reverse complement strand
CTTCCCTCCTTTTCACAACCTCTCCATCCCCCTCCATCCCCTCCCTTTCCTCTTCTCCTCCCTCCTGAATCAAAATAAAATATTTAGTCCATATCCAAAGCTCCCCCCTTTAAGAAGTTGGGAGTAGAAGGAGGCCTCAACCCCCATTTGGATTTTAACCCAAAACCTCCCTCTCGAGGTTGGAAATCATATCTCTCCATTGCTCAGAGATAGGAAAATTAAGATGTAAGGTCAAGAAAAAAAAATGTTTATTGAAGCCCTTAGATAAAATGTCACTTTGACTCCTTCTCCATGATCATTCTTTCACTAAATTGTAGGGGGTTAGACAATCCCCACAAAAATATGGCCATAAAAAAGTTGATGGAGATTCACCAACCCTCCATCATCCTCCTATGGGAAACAATGTTGGTTGGAGATCGCTTTACTACTACTCTTTTTCAGTTCTTCCCAAAGTGGGAATTCCTCTCTATTGATGCACATAGACACTCAAGAGGCCTTTCTACTAGGAGGAATTGATCTAGATTTCCTTTTTAGAATTCTTGGTCCATTTAGTTGGGTCTAGGGATTGAATTCCACTCCTCTGAATTGGATTTGGACTTCACTTGCATTAATCTATATGGACCTTACAAAGGTGACCAAAGTATTTTTTGGGAACACACACTCAAGAACAACTTTCTCAAAGCATAATACCTCATAATTGGAGGCGACTTGAATTTCACCTTGGGATCTAATGATATTTGGGGTACCTGCGCCCAATATGATCCCCTCTCTGAATTCCTCATCCACATAGTGTATGATGTGGGTCTTATCAACATTCTTCCTCCTAAAATAGTCTCGACCTTAAGAAACATGATATCTAGAAGAAAGAATTGTGAAGAGCCTAGATTGTTTACTCATCTCTAAAGCTCTTCTAGTATAAAATATTCTCTTTAGCCGACTTTACTTCTAGGGTTATGTACAAGTATTTTAGGGTTCTTCTTGCTTCCCGAAATATTCTATTCTTGTCAGGGTTACACATGGAGGTTAATACCTCCCACAACTACCATAATATCAACACTCCCTCCTAGCTAGGGAGGTATTGAAGGAAATGGTATTGGTCACAAACATACCATTCAATTGGTAGCATCATCATAGCCATACATGATATATCATGATTAGATCATGAGCACCATCATCACTATCAGTATCATCTGATAGCATCAACTGCATCATCTCTCAAAGACATACTCCATCTGAGTAATTAGGCATGATTCTCAATAAGTCACTCACTCCATAGAGTGATACAAGAATCATTCTTCTAATCTGGACATATATCCTAGAAGAATAATTATTCCAACAGATGCTGGAAGCCACGCCATGGGATACAAGGACTATTCCTCTAATCCATACATACGTCTGGACCATTTTCCCTATGGACACTACTGTGAACTCAAGGGGACAAACCATTCTTCTAATCTGGAAATATGTCCTAGAAGAATATTTGTCCATGGTACGTCAACAATCTATCAACCTGGGCCATTCTCCACAAGAAGGATGTATTTCCACCAACAATCTGTCCTTCTTGGAGCATTCTCTGCCTGGAGAATGCATGTCCATCAACAAACTAACTATCCATCTAGTTGGAAATCATCTCCAACACTAGTGATAGTCTCCATGGCAATCAGAACAATGCCATCCAATAGAACACAACTGTGTCTATCCATAGTAGTACACAACTACTATCTAGTGGTACACGACACAAAGTAGCATGCAACTACTTAATCAGGGACACATAATCACAACTAGTGGAACACATCCACCACAGTAGCATACATCTACTATCCAAAGACATACAGTCTCCAAAACAATCATATCATCTGATATCAACATGTATAGAAACAATATCATGATATAAACTGATTTATCTGGTCCATTCTTCCACTCACGTTTGTGAGATCAGGAAGAGCATCTTCCCTCAGAATGTAAAACATTAGCCATGGGCTATCTAGACTATTCTTCTCAAGCAAAAAAGAATAAATGTCCCTGATTTCTGATCTTGGACCAGTCACCTAACTAGGCCATTCCTCCGACACTAATCATAGTGCAACCTGGAGAGAATGAGTCTGACCTAGGGAATGCCTATCCCTGATTGTTGAACCTGAATCATTCACCTAACTGGGTCAGTCATTCAGCACTAAACATAGTGCAACCTGGATAGAATGATTTTTCCCTAGGGAATGACTATCCAAACCATTTCCTAATGGAAATGACTTTCCTGAACCAACCTCCAAAATGGACCATTCTTCGAAACTACTCACAACTATGAACTTCGAAAGAATGACTACCCAACGAGGTAGACCATTCTACTTGACCACTACTAAGAGTGACTTCCAAGAAGAATGACTTTCCTAGACCATTCCCCCACACTGGCCATAAGGGGAATCACTATCTATGGTACATCAACAATCTATCGAACCATTTTCATTACGAAAATGACTATCCGATCTGGACCATTTTCGAAATTGGAAAATGCCTGTCCATCAGAAATCTCAAACCACTTTCCAAACTCGAAAGGAACTGCTCATCCTAGACCATTTTTTGAACCAAAAAATGACTGTCCATAAATCAATAACACATCAGTGCTCCCTCCCAACCTGGGAGAAATCTCTTCCTTTTTCAATAAGGAAATCATCTCCATGAGCCCCAGCTTGTCTCTTACGTACGCAAACTTTTCATCTTGGATAGAGGCTTTACCAAGATATCTTCTATCTTCTCATCTGTGGAGATATATTGGAGAACCACTTCTCTTTTCTGGAATTCATCACGGAGAATGTAATTCTTGATCTCAATGTACTTTGGTATGTTATAGAACACTGGTTTTATCTGAAGGCTTCATATAGATCTGATCATTACAATGGTTGAATTCAACACTTCAGTTTCCTGATAGCTCATGACATCTTGACAAGGTTCAAACTGAAACATATCCAAATAGCATTTCTTCTATTGTCATGAGAGTTTTCCATGGATTAGCAATCCATCATCCCAGACTTTTGAGTAACTATTTTGATACACTATTTATGTCATATAATTTTTTCACCATGATTTTGTTGTATATGAGATACTCTGCATCAATTCGTTTGAATCCATATAAGGTATTCTTATATCTGTATATATGGGTCTCTTTCTGGTATACCACAAAACCTTGAGATTTCTTTACAGAAGCTTCTTCCTCAAATGCTCTATTGGGAAGAACACTCTTTTACAACCAACTAATGTAATCTTCAATCCATGGATACTGCAAGAGATATAGTAGCTCAGATAGAGGTATATATGGTTTACAGGAACAAGCTATTATCATAGTCTTGTCCTCGTTCTGGAAGAACCTCTAGTTCTGAATCTCGCAATGCTTCCATTCATAACCCTTTTTCACATATACTGTTTTTCATCATAACTTCCATTTCTTCTGCTTGATTCCTTCTAATGGGTTCAAACCAAGCCGGTAGTCTTGTGATTCTTGGTATAATAACTGGTTGTTCTGGATTTTCTTTCTTTCTTGGAATCTTCATGTTCTTCCTCATGTTTCACTTTATCTCTTGGGTCCATGCAGTCTTCTTTAGATTCCATGCCCTGAAGATTCCAACTTCTTCCTTTTATCATAGGATCATGGATGTAGATGGACAACCAAGAATACTTTGAAGATTCTTTTCAAAGAAGACTTCTTCTGAACACATGTTGCTTATCATGGTTGCTACTTTCAATGGGAACAAGGACATATACTTCATAATCCTCAATATATCATATCATTTAGTATTAGCTCCCTCCTAATCCTTGGTTAATTCATGAATGCATGCTCTTCTTTTGGAATTATATAATCATCTCCCTCCATCTAAGAGAGTCCATGCTTCCATATGCATCCTTATTTCCTTCTACAAAGTGTCATGAGTCTTTTTATAATTTCCTCTTGATTGCTGAATTCTTTTTGTTTTGACTTGTTCTTGGTCTCTTCAAGTTTGATTTTGATTTCGGCTTATCTGGTAGTTGTTACTTATATAATATCTTCCACATGAATTGTTACCAAGGATTGTTAATGTAATTTATCTTCTCATGTGTATTTCCTGACTTGTAGTCATCGTGATAGCAATCCTTATCTTGTTATTCTTCCATAGGTATTTGTTTCACTTGAACATATTATCTTCTAGGAAATAGATATGCAAGATATATACATAAACTATATAAACAAGGTATGTACAAGAACTATGAAGAATATTGTTACCTTGACTTAGAAGAAGAAGTCTATTTTATCCTGCTTGGCCTTGTTAGATGGTTCCCTTTCTTCGACAATTGTTGCTTCATCTGTTTCCTTCCTTTTTATTAACTTAGGACAGTGGTTCCTGTAGTGACCATATTTTTGATGGTTGAAGCAGTTTATCTTTGAAATATACTTTTATTTATTTGGTTTCTTCCTTGAGCCAAAATTCTTCTTATTTATGAAATTCTTGAACCTTTTTGTGAAATCTTGATCTTTGTATTTCTTTTGGGGTTTCTCTTTTGCATTAATCCTTGATTCTTCTTGTGCAAAACAAGTCTAGAGTTCTTCACATGTGGGAAAATCCTTTCTTGTGTTCATGCTTGTGGAAAATGCATCCCATGCCTTAGGAAGACCATTGAGTGCTATATTTACCAGTTCCTTCTCTGAAATGATTTCTTCAATAGCTTTTAGTTGATATGTTAACTAAAATATTCTCACAAGGTATGATGTTATGCTATCATCATCATTCATTTTCATGTCACAGAGCTCATTCTTCAAACTCATTACTTGTCCAATGTTTTTGAGTGAGAAGAGGTTAGTTAGAGCATCACACATATTCTTAGATGAAACAAGATGGGATATGTAGGGTATCAAGTGGTGTTTTAAAGAGTCCACTATGATACTCATGGAATTGATGTCATTGTCTTTGAACTTCTCCATAACTACAAAGTTTTGAGGTTCCTTCTCTTTTCCTTCTTCAAACAATGGTTCTACGCTATTTCCTTTCACGATATCCAACACTTTATTCTTGGCAAGGATGAGGTCAATACTTGTCTTCCATGCTTTGAGGTTAGAAGCCCCTTCTAAATTATTTTCTGAATTCATAGAGTAAGTCATCACTACTTTGACTTTGACTTGGTCAACCTTTGATTTTGACCAAAAACTCAAACTTGGCGTCTTGTCTTGCTAGGAGTACCAGGAGGTGCGTCGGGTTAGGGTGCACTAGACTATCCAGAAATTTGGTCAATATCTTCACTTAAGGTGCCTCAACAAGAGGGTTAGGGTTTCGTTGCTACAACAAAAACTGACTGCAACTGTAGCTGAGGAAATCCTCCCAATCTGTCTTCTAGTGGTTAGACTGTCTGAAGATAATGTGGGCCCATAACTTGTTAGAAATAATAGATGTGCTCGTTTAACCATAGACAATATAGCAATATTGTCACCCAACCATAGGCCGAAGCCACCCCCGAGCACCTTAACCTTGAGAGAGAATGATTCTGGAAGTAAAACCTAAGACTAATAGACAATCAATGTAGTGTACCTCTCTTCAGAGATATAAAAAAAAGAATAAATTCCAAACCATAACCAATAGAAATTCCAAGCCTAAAATGAGAATACAGGTTGCAGTAGCTGCATCTGTGGCTAATCTCTAGACTTGCGCACTTACCCAGTTTCTGCAGTGCACACTCTTACATTTTTGCAGTTGCAAGATGTGTGTGCAAAATTAGCTCTCGCGCCTTATATTTATACTGCTTTCTCCAAGCGTTCTGGGCCGACTTCTCTTTCTGGAGGCTGAAGACCCAATATAAAATAGTCTCTTTAGCCGACTTTACTTCTAGGGTTATGTGCAAGTCTTTTAGGGTTCTTCTTGCTTCACGGAATATTCTATTATTGTTAGGGTTACATGTGGAGGTTAATACCTCTCGTAGCTACCATAATATCAACACTGCACACTTCATACATTGAACAAAAATAGATAAAATTTCCTCACATCCATCATAGTTTAAGATAAATATTTCTGATCACAAAAATAAAAAAGAAGATGATCCACATGCATAAGATAACTTTAATAGAGTAGAAACATAGTAAGCTCAGATAAAGATAATTATAGATTAACCTCAAATACTTTATATTCCAAAAACAAGTTTACAAAGCACAATCGAGATTGTTCCCAAAGTAGCTCTCTTGAAATTTCTAAAAAATATATAGTCTGTTAGATATTCTTTGAAATTTAAAATGATTTTGTCTTAAATACTGGGATTAGGGCTCTCATGTACCATAAATAAAATAAATACAATAAATAATATCTTAGAAGGAATATGGTGGGCGATAGAAGAACATCACGACCTGGTAAGAAGAAAAGAGGAGTTATCAGTCTTCGGTTAAAAATTTCTAGTGAAAGAGGTGGAACAACTGGATGAAGGAATTGATAAAGAAAAAACAAATATATTATCAGCATAAACTCACTATGATGGTCTCTCTCTACAATACTGATTGTTGGACCTTTAACATAGCCTCTCTTCTCTTTTTAAGGAGAGATTTTGTAACTACTTGGGTAGTTAGGGTTTCTCCCTTCTAGAAATTATTGTACAAGTTTCTTCTTGAAACATTCACTTTAATTAGTACCTCATTAATTACTCGTTAATGAATTCACATAATTAATACAAGTATATTGAAAGTGGGTCCCTCTCCTTTTTTAATAAAAGTTTAATTAAACTTTTATTTTTGAAATTTAATTAATTTCCCATGAAAAGAGGATGTTTTTGTTTTAATTATTTGGGAATGATAATAAATTTTTTATCTATAGAAATCATTTCATATGTTATCTTCATTGTCTTATATTTCCAATGATATAAAATTTGTCCAAATCTGTTTCTTGGATCTCAAGATATGAGCTCGTGAAGTTGAGTTGTCGCACATGTCCATTAAAAATGAAGCTGGATGATATTTTAATTTATGGGGAAACTGTAACAACATTCAGCCTTTGAAACTCATACCATAATATTCTACGTCGAAATACCTTTCCAATGGTATAAAGTTTGCACGATTCCGACAGTGAGAGCTCAAGTTATGGACTCTGCAAGATAGTGACTCAACCACAATTGATCAAAATCCGTGGACAAATCTGGGCCCTTGGATTAAATTTTGTCCAACCATTAATATATTTCCACATGTCTCCAATTAATTGTATTCCATGTGGCACTCCTCCATAGGCTTAAACATATTTCCATGTCATCCAAGGAGATTTGGGCACATGGAATAAGGTTACATGTGGGTTAAATAAAATAATTGACAAAATTGAAAAGTTAAAAGGTGGGTAATATAAAAATAATAAATTTTTATGAAAGGAGTTAAGTGTGGTAGGCACAAGAATGTAGGAAAGAGGGAAAGGGTAGTGTAGGGGGAGGGTAGAAATGTAGGTGGCAGAAGATGGGAGGGATAAATGTAGGGAGCGGAGTGAGAGGGAGTGATGTAGGGTGAGGTGAGGTGAGGTGAGGGAGAGGTGAGGTGAGGTGAGAGTGTCAGGGGAGGGTTGGCAGGTTGGGAAGTGAGGGGGAGGGAGTGAGTTGGGTTATGGCGAGTCCGAACGACCGCCATAACTCAAAAACAGTTAATTATGGGAATGTGAGGGATGAGAGGTGAGGAAATGGAGAGGGGATTTTGTAGGCAGTGGAAGTGAGGGGATGGTAAATGTGGGGAGCGGGGAAGGGTTGGGGAGTGAGGTGAATTTGTTGGGGACGAACGTGAGGGGGATGAAGGGGAGAGGTGAGGTATTTATGGCGAGTCTGACCGACCACCATAACTCAAATAAAAACTAAGTAGAGGAGAATGACATGTGCCCACGAGAGATGCCATGAAGCTTTTTTATGGGTTTTGAACCCAACACAAGAATATTTTCAAGGGACTTGAGCCCCCCAAAAAATTAAAAGTTCTTCCAAAATATTAGCTTTACTCCACATGAAAGAGGCATCTTTTTCCTCTTTAAAATTTAAACCTGAATATCTTAAGAATACAAACTCGGATTTCCAATCTGAAAAATGTGTGACGAAGCTGAGACCAGGGACCACATAATAAACTTATAATAGTTCAAAAATTTTCATCTTCCGATATCATTTTTTTTTAATTAGTCCAAGAGCGGGAAAATATAGATGACCAAATTTTGGTCAACACCTTGTACTGTTTTTTTCCTCCATCTTATTCCTTCAACTTGAAAACCCATTTATTCCACAATGCTCTTTTTCCTGCAGGCAACTGAACCAAATCCTAAGTATTGTTATTTTCCAGGGAATCCATTTCCTCTTTCATGCCTTTCTCCCACTTGTTTTTAGTGTCTATCTGCATTGCCTCTTCATAACATTATGGTTCACCAGAATCAATCAACAATAAATAATACAATGAAGTAGAGTGTTGTTTAGGGGGTCTACTTAACCTGATAGATATTCTAACAACACTTGTAGGATTTTTAGGTACATGTTTCTCCTGCCATTGTACATTTTGATTTTCTGGTACCTTTGAAATTTCTTTTTCAATGATCTCATCAAGAACTGTGTATTCTGGTTTTTCTTTTTCCTGTTTCTTTCCCTGCAATTGACCTTTGTACATGACCTTCTCATTTAATATGATATATCTACTCCTAATGATTTTGTGATTTTCATAATCCCATATGACATCTCATTGAATATATACAACATATACTTAGAAATCTAAGGGAAAACCAACATGCAATCTCATACTCCTTGCAGGCTCCATGATTGTCCTATTCATCCTTTTTGACACACCATTTTCTTGCGGTGTTTCTGGAACTATATTCTCTTTACGAATCCCATGGTATGAACAATAATCATCAAACTCCTTGCTGCAATATTCACCTCCATTTTCTAATCTGAGACACTTCAACCTTTTTCCTATCTCATTCTCAACCAAAGATTTCCATTTCTTAAAAGTATCAAAAACATCAGATTTTTGTCAAATGCAATAAATCCATTTTTTTCTAGTTGCATTATCAATAAAAGTAACATAATAACGAGAGCCACCAAGAGATGATACCTGAGTTGGTCCCCATACATCTGTATGCACAATATCTAACCTTTCAATCTTCTTTTCTTTTCCAACTTTGAGAAATCTGACTCTCTTCTTTTTTCCATAAACACAATGCTCACATAAATACAAATAAATTTGTTTAAGATCCGACAAGAAATTTATTTTTTGAAGTATCTGCATCCCCTTCTCACTCATGTTTCTAAGCCTATGATGCCACAATGTTGTATCCACTCATGTAGAAGCTAAATATATAAAATAGTCAATATTACTAGTACATAAATACAATGTACCTACCTTCTCTCCTTTTTCTATGACCAATGATCCTTTGGTGACCTTACACACCTTATCTTTAACTATGGATATACAACCTTGAATTTCCAACTGCCTTGTTGAAATTATATTTTTCCTTAGATCTGGAACATGTCTTACCTCTTTCAACAACCATTGGTTTCCTTTCATTTGCTTTATTTTTACCTTTCCCATTCCAACAATTTTGCATGGTGCATCATCACCCAAATGAACCTATCCAAAATCACCTTGAACATAATATTTATTAATTGGGTTGGTTGTCATTGATGTCAACCCTTGAAGAAAGTCCAGTAGCGAATTCCGGTAGCACAATGGTTTGAGTAATGGACCCAAGTTTGTTTGATGGATAATGGTATGAGTTTTGAGATATTTGTAGGTAATACTATTTCAGATGGATAGTACATGTCATGCCATTTCCGGTGGTATGTGGAACATCACATAAATCCTCACGGTTAGAGAGTTATGTCCATGTGAAGTTGGAGAACCCTCATGAGTCATCTAGAAGCCCCAAAAAGTCAAAATGTTTGCAAAAGAAATTATTTAAATAATAAAGTTAATGGAGAAATCCCTAAAATAAGGAAAGTAGAATGCTACATGAAACTATAAATAAGAGGAAAGGCTCTCTCATTTAATCACACACATTGAATATCTATTGTTGTGTAAAGCTTATTGAAAATACTTATTGATACATCTGAAGTGGCGAAAGTCTGAGGTAACACAAAGGGTTGACAATGAAAGTCTCAAAATTAAAGCAAATACTTGAAAACCCTAAGTTCTGAGGTGTACGTGGGCTAGCATTACATAAGGGTGTGTGCATAAGTGGGCTACCAATAAAGAAGGACACACACATACATGGGTTGTCAGTATTATAGGGCGTGTACCTGAGGTCAAAGACATGGAAATCTGAGGAGATGAAGAAGCCGAGGTTTTATATTCTAAGAACAAGCTCCCATTAATGTCTATAGTGATAAAAATCATTAGATCTATCTACTGGGTCAAAAGGTATGTCTTATTTCTATGAATAGTTGGATTTTGATGTATGCTTGAGAAATGGTTATGGACATTTGAGGATTCTCCCTAGAGAGACTAGTGGTTTCATGGGATATTCTGTATAAGCCAGATCTACAGAAGTATAGTGTTGGTATAATTTATCATTGAGACATCTTGTTAGAGTTGTGAAACATCTTGTATTTCTTGGCATATGGCTAAGGGTTTTTATGGTACATAGTTGAGAGATTGTATTTGTGAAGTGGTTGATGTATTGAAAGGTTGAATACTATAAAGGGTTTGATTTCTGGATCATGTGAGTGATATTATACTTGTTCATGCTTACACACACTTATATGGCACATGATTAGAGAGAGATATAAAGATTTTGGGTAAAGGCACATGGTACAAATACAATCTTGATACAGTGACAGGTTACAGATCTATGTGAAAAAGTTACAGAGGGTCAGAAGTTTTCAAGAGAAAGAAAACCCTTGTTTTCAGAAGGAATACACATGATACATAACAATTTGGTTGCGTACATATGCAGGATGCATAACAGATAGGACACATACATACGCGTGCTACAAAACTACATGTCACGTACATGTTGTATTTTGTTGATACATGTTCAGTTTAGGTACAGAATGATTACATGGCAGTTGTATAGGTTGGTTGCAGATTAGTGGTACATGTTGATATAGTTGTACAGTGGTATATCTCACAGTTATAGTTTGACAATGGTTCCATCATTCTACTTCTACTTCAGGGCGGTTGGATGGGGCAAGGACAGGTGGTTGTAGACACCTTCCAGTTGTAGCCAGAGAACATAGGGGGTTGTAGCCTCCTTTTGGTTGTAGCCAGAGAATTGGGAAGTTGGAGCTTCCCTCAGGTTGTAGCCTGAGAAACTAGGGGGTTGGAGCCTCCTTTCAGTTGTAGCTGGAAAAAAAAGGAAGTTGGTGCTTCCAATGAATGTAATTCTTCAAGACATATAAGAAAAATAATTCTGTGGTTTTCTCTCTCTTTGGGTTTCCATGTAAAAACACTGGTGTACTATGTAAGTGTATGATTTTTCATTTGTTCATTGTTTATCTACTCTGCAAATATTGGATGTTAATGCTACATTGATATAACACTTGCATTATATGGTTAAAAAGGGTTAGATTTCTCTATTACTGATTCACCCCCTCTTAGTAATCCAACTATTGGTATCAGAGAAGGTTCCTTCAGAAATCAATTTAACCACTGAAAGGTAGATCATGGAGAGCAACAACATGTATACAAATGGAATACCATAGTTTGATGGACATAAGTATGCATTTTGGAGCATAAGGATGAAGAAATATATATAGGCATAGGTATTTGAAATATGGCAATCAATTGTATATGGATACACAGTACCATCAGTTCCAGGGACAAATGAAAAAACAATGAAACCTGGTCATAATAATTCCAAAGCCACAAATGCACTTTTGAATGGTCTTGGAGAATTGGTATTCACTAAATTTTCACATTGTAAATCCACTAAAGAGATTTCGGACAAACTTTGAAATATTTATGAAAGAGATTCAAAAGTCAAAGAAGCAAAGCTTCAAACTTACACAAGTCAGTTCGAACAACTAAAGATGAAGGAAGATGAGAATATTGTAGCTTACTTTTTACGAGTCGATGAAACAATAAATGCAATCATGGGATTGGGAGAAGAAATTAAAGAATCTGTAATTGTTCAAAAGGTACTAAGATTTCTTCTTATGAGATTTGACCCTAAGATATCAGCACTAGAAGAAAGAGCAGATCTAAACTCAATAAGCATGGATGAACTAAATGGAATATTCAAAGCATATGAAATGAGAACTAAACGGGAAAATCTAGATATAAAAGAAGCAAGATTCAAAGCATCCAAAATGTCAAAGCAAAATGGAAAGCAAAAATAAAAAGAACATAGCAACAACAATGACGTCTCAGAAGATGATGAAGAAGCGACCAACTTTGTCAGAATATTGAATAAGGGAACTAATGGCAGGTATAGAGGAAAGATTCCTTTGATTTTTTTTAATTTTGATGGTATTGGTCATTTTGCTAACAAATGTCCTCATAAGAAAAAGATAAATGATGAAGGTTACTCAAATATCAAACAAACATATAAAGACAAAAGAACTACAAAAAAAGTTTTCAATAAAATATTATGCACCAAAGAAGACATCTCATCATCATATGAAGATGAAGTCAGTGACAGTGAGACATAAAGAGTTCTATTCATGGCAGTATAAGACTCTGATAAAGAAGACTTTGAAGAAGAATATGAAGAGGCTGAAGAAGAATATGAAGAGGCTGAAGAAGAATATGAAGAGGTAGAAGTTGACTACCGAGAGGAATTGTTGTGTGCCATAGAAGTTATTAGAAGAGAGAAGAAGAAAAACAAGAAACTACAAGCAGAACTAGACAAGAAAGAACACACTCGGGAACTAGAACAAATGAACACAAATTTGAAGGTTCAAATTGAAGAAGATAAAAGAATTGAAGAAGCACTCAAAGAACAACTAGAAGGAAGAGACAATATCATTGGAAATTTGGAAGCAAAGATTGTCACATGAAGAAAAGATCTTCAAAAGAAAAATATGCAAAACAAATCAAAAGTTTGAATGACATTATCAACAGTAAAAAAACTCATCATGACAAGTCCGGACTTGGATACAATCAGACAGAAAAGGGATCAAGATCCAAAACAACAGAACAAGAAACATATCCAAAAAGCTATGCAGAAACAATCAAAGGGGATAGGAATTTCTACAAATAAAATTATAGGGACACTCCTCCACCAAGAAGATTCAGATTTTAGAATCAACGACCGACAGAAACATATAGGCCTCAGGAAGAAGAAGGATTCATAAGAGTACCTCCTTTCAAAATATCTTCAAATCCCACGTATCAAACTATATTTTTTGGTGTATGTTATGCATGTAATAATTTTGGACATAAAGTTGTGAATTGCAGAGCTAACAATAGGAACATAAACAACTTTGAAAGTCATACACAAAAGGGTTATCCAAGAAGGCCTGGTGAAACATAGAGAAGAAGTTACAAAAGGTTTGAATCTTTGACCATTGAAGTGGAATGCTACAAATGTAAAAACTTTGGACACATGGCCAAAGATTGCAGAATGATAGTCCCTCCTATAGAAACACAACAGAACAACAATAGTCGCAGACAAGAATCTCAGAAAAGGACATGGATAAGAAAGCATAATCAATATAGAAATGAAGAATGCACACTCGCTCTACAAGCTAAGCAAAAGAAACGTGGTTGGTATGTTGACAGTGGCTGTTCAAAACACATGATAGGTGATAGAGACAAGTTTCTTACATTAAGAAAGGAAAGAGATGGATCAGTGTCCTTCAGAAATGATGATTCAACTAAAATCATTGGAAAAGGCACAGTCAAAATTGGGAACAAGAATACCAAGGTAGAAAATGTTATACTAGTAGAAGATATGAAACATAATATTCTAAGTGTGAGTCAAATGTGTGATCAAGGTCATAAATTTACTTTTGATTCACAAAAGTGTGAGATAAGAAAAGAAGGTTCAGGAAAATTGATTGCAACGGCTGCGAGAACTTCAAGAAACATATATGTATTAATTGAAATTGGTAATGAAAAGTGTTTCCTAGGAAAATAAGATGAAATTTGGCTATGGAACAGAAGAATGGGTCACATACATTTTGATAACGTTGTCAAATTCAGAAAAAGGGAAGCAGTTAGATAAATTCCCCAGATCACGAAACCAACCAACACTTTATGCAAGCATTGTCAACAAGGAAAGAAAACAAAAACCAGGTTCAAATCAAAGGAATATTCAATGACAAGACCACTGGAAATTGTGCATACTGATCTAGTTGGATCAACTAAAACAAAGGGTTTAAAAGGTGATAAATACTTTATGTTATTAGTTGATGATTATACAAGAATGACTGCAGTTTGCTTTCTCAGAAATAAGTCAGAAGCTTTTGAAAACTTCAAGGTCTACAAGGAAATGGTTGAAAATGAAATGGATTCAAAAATCAAATGCTTGAGATATGATAATGGAGGAGAGTTCACTTCAAAGGAATTTATGGAACACTGCATCAAACATGGAATAAAAAGACAATTCTCCATTGCTAGGACACCTCAACATAATGGAGTTGTTGAAACAAAGAGCAAGACAATACAGGAAATGGCTCAAACAATGCGAATGGATTCCAAATTGACAGATATATTTTGAACACAGGAAGTGCATACAATAGTTCACATTCAAAACAGAGTAATTCTCAGAAACAACACTGAAAAAACTCCCTACGATCTATGGAAAGGAAGACTAGCAAATGTGATGCACTTCAGAGTTTTTGGAAGCAAATGCTACATCAAAAGATAAGATGGCAGAATGGGAAAGTTTGACTCTCGTGTGGAAAAATGAGTACTTGTTGGTTACTCAAGTACAAGGAAAGAATACAAGTGTTACAACCTGAGATTGAACAAATGTTTGGAAAGCATCAACGTAACAATTGATGAAACAAGTAGACAAGAATTAAAGGAAGAAGAAAATGAATCAATGGAACAACTTTATGAAGAATAAGCAGAAGATGAAGACGAAGATAATCCGACAGAAGTAGAAGATAAAGTTTAACAAATGCCTCCAAAGACACCTAGCAGAAGAGTACAGAAGAATCATCCTTCAGATTAGATTATCGAAAACAAAGATGCAGGAGTTGAGACTAGAAGAAGAATCCATTCACCAGAACAAACGCACCTAACACTCTCATATACGATTGAACCAAATAGTTTTGAAGAGTCTAGCAAGGATGAATTTTGGAATAAGGCCATGGATGAAGAATTGGATCAAATAGAGAATAATGACACTTGGGAATTGGTTCCAAGACCACATAATAAGAATGTGATTGGCACAAAGTGGGTATTCAGAAATAAATTGAATGAAGATGGACTGTTACAAGGAACAAAGCTAGATTGGTATGTAAAGGATATGCACAGGTTGAAGGAATCGACTTTGAAGAGAAATTTTCCCCAGTTGCCAGAATGGAAGCAATCCGATTGCTTTTAGCTTATGCATGCTCCAAAAATATTAAAGTTTATCAGATGGACGAAAAATCATCTTTTCTGAATGGGGTACTTGAAGAAGAAGTCTACATTGAATAACCAGAAGGATTTTAGTTGTCAGAGAAAGAAGATTATGTGTGTAAATTAAAGAAGGCATTGTATGGTCTAAAATAGGCTCCTATAGCATGGTACTCTAGACTCGATAAATATCTACAACAGGTAGGGTTTAGAAAAGGAAGTGCAGACAACAACCTTTACATCAAGGTAACTCAAGATAATATTTTATTAATTGAAGTTTATGTTGATGATATTATTTTTGGAAGTACTGATGACAGGTTAAGACAGAAATTTGAAAAGGATATGCAAAATGAATTTGAAATGTCATTACTTGGAGAACTATCCTTCTTTCTGGGTCTTCAGATACGTCAAATCAACCAAGGAATTTTTATTTTTCAAAATAAGTATATCAGAGAAATGCTAAATAGGTTCGGAATGGAATATTGCAAACCAGTTACCACTCCTATGCAAACCAGTTGCAAGTTGAACAAAGATAATGATTCAAAGTCTAGATACCAGATACAATACAGGTCGATGATTGGCATCTTACTATATGTGACAACATCTAGACCAAATGTAATGTAGGCAGTTGGATAGGTGGCATGATTTCAAGCAGCACCAAAGGAATCACATGTATTAACAATGAAAAGGATTTTCAGATATCTCAAAGGAACATAAGAGTTTGGATTATGGTATCCAAAAGGAAAGGATCTATCACTTATTGGCTACACAGATGCAGATTGGGCAGGTTGCATTGATGACCGATGAAGCACCAGTGGAGAAAGGTTCTACTTGGGTGAGTTTTTAGTATCATGGTTAAGAAAGAAACAATCATCCATATCCTTATCTACAGCCGAGGCATAATATATTGCAGCAACAACATGTTATACACAGGTTCTATGGATGAAACAAAATCTGACAGATATACAGGTTGAGTATGATGAGCCCATTCCAATCTATTGTGATAATACAAGTGCCATCAGTATCTCAAAGAACCCGATGATGCACTCCAAGACAAAGAACGTTCCAATAAAGTATCACTTTTTATGGGAACAGGTTGCAGAGAATAACATCAGATTTGACTATGTGGGCACAAAAGAACAAGTGGCAGACATCTTTACAAAACCTCTTCCAAGAGAAGCCTTTGAGTATCTTCTTCAGAGACTCGGAGTAATTTATACTCCAAAATGAATGCTTTTGAATGATTATCTTATATGTCTTAGATTTACACGAGGAAACACCATAAAGAGGACAGTTCAGGTCGAGAGATCAGTTTCGGGAAGAGTTTAGTCAGGGGGAGTATCCCCAAGATAGTTCAGTTAGGGGGAGAAGCCCCAGATAGAAATATACATTTTCCATTGATGACAAAGGGGGAGAGATTTATCAAATACAAAGCACAAAGGCATGGTTCCAGGGGGAGCGAAGGTCACATGGGGAGCATGAGTGATATGACTTCAATATTGCATGACATGACTTCAGTATTGCATAAGAGTGTTGCCATCAATACCAAAGGGGGAGATTGTTTATTAATTGGGTTGGTTGTCATTGATGTCAACCCTTGAATAAAGTCCGGTAGTGAATTCCAATAGCACAATGGTTTGGGTAATGGACCCAAGATTGTTTCATGGATAATGTTATGAGTTTTGAGATATTTGTAGGTAAGAATATTCCACATGGATATTACATGTCATGCCATTTACGGTGGTATGTGGAACATCACATAACTCCTCACAGTGAGAGAGTTATGGCCATGTGAAGTTGGAGAACCCTCATGAGTCATCTAGAAGCCCAAAAAATTCAAAGTGTTTGCAAAAGAAATTATTTAAATGATAAAGTTATTGGAGAACTCCCTAAAATAAGGAAAGTGGAATTCTACATGAAACTATAAATAAGAGGTAAGGCTCTCTCATTCAATCACACTCGAACACATTGAATATCTATTGTTGTGTAAGGCTTATTGCAAATACTTATTGATACATCTGAAGTGGAGAAAGTTTGAGGTAGCACGAAGGGTTGATGGAGAAAGTCTTGGAATTACAATGAATAATTGAAAAACCTAAGTTTTGAGGTGTGCATGGGCTAGCAGTATAGAAGGGTGCATACATACGCAGGCTACTAGTAAAGTAGGACACGTACATACATGGGCTGCCAGTATAACAGGGCACGTACCTGAGGTCAAAGACATGGAAATCTGAGGAGATGAAGAAGTTGAGGTTTTAGATTCTGAGAAAAATCTCCCAGGAATGTCTACAGTGATCAAAAGTATCAAATCTATCCACTGGGTCAAAAGGCATGTCTTATTTCTATGAATAGTTGAATTTTTATGTATGCTTGAGAAATGGTTATGGAGATTTGAGGATTCTCCCTAGAGAGACTAGTGGCTACATGGGATCTTCTGTATAACTCAGATCTACAGAAATACAATGCTAGTATAATTTATCATTGATAAATCTTGTTAGAGTTGTGGCACGTCTTGTATTTCTTGGCATATGGCTAAGGGTTTTTATGGTACATAGTTGAGAGCTTGTATTTGTGAAGTGGTTGATGTATTGAAAGGATGAATACCAGAAAGGGTTTGATGTCTGGATCATGTGAGGGATATTATACTTGTTCATGATTACACACACTTATATGACACATGAATAGAGAGAGATATAGAGATTTTGGGTAAAGGCACGGGGTACAAATACAATCTGGATACAGTGACAAGTTACAAATCTATGTGAAAAAGTTACAGAGGGTCAGAAATTTTCAAGAGAAATAAAACCCTTGTTTTCAGAAGGCATATGCAGGATGCATAACAGTTTGGTCACGTACATACTCAGGCTACATAATATATAGGGTGTGTACATATGTGTGTTGCAACACTACAAGTCATGTACCTGTTGTATTTTGTTGATACATGTTCAGTTCATGTACAGATTGATTACAGGTCAGTTCTACAGGTTGGATGCAGGTCAGTGGTACAGGTTGATACAATTGTAAAGTGGTATATCTCACAGTGATAGTTTGACAATGGTTCCATCATTCTACTTCTGCTTCAGGAAGGTTGGACAGGGAAAGAACAGGTGGTTGTAGCCACCTTCCGGTTGTAGTCAGAGAACATAGGGGGTTGTAGCCTCCTTCTGGTTATAGCTAGAGAAAAGGGGACTTGGAGGTTCCCTCAGGTTGTAGCCTGAGAAACTAGGGGTTTGGAGCCTCCTTCAAGTTTTAGTTGGAAAACAAAGGAAGTTGGTGCTTCCAATGAATGTAATTATTCAAGACATATAAGAAAAATAATTATGTGGTTTTCTCCCACTTTGGGTTTCCATGTAAAACACTGGTGTACTGTGTATGTGTATGATTGTTCATTTGTTCATTGTTTATTTACTCTACAAATATTGGATGATAATGCTTCATTGATATAACAATTGCATTATATGGTTAAAAGGGATTATATTTCTCTATTACTGATTCACCCCCCCTCTCATTAATCCAACACATAATCTAGAAAATGTTTCCTATGCGGTGTGGAATGAAATGAAGCCCCTGAATCTACTACACAAGAATAAAAAAATTATCTACAGAAAGAATCAAAGCATCATGTAACACATCACCTATTACATTTTCTTCCTGATTTTTTTCTTGTTGTCCATCTCTTTGTTTCTTTGGATCTCTGCAGTCTTTCTTCAGATGTCCTTTCTTCCCACAATTCCAACACTCTATCTTTCCCAATATGGATTTGGATTTGCGCTTCCTAGAATTACCGCGGTTTCCTCTATCGTTTTGTCTTCCCCTGTTCTCCATATCTAACACATTACCTAATGTATCACCCGTTCTTTTCCCTCGCATTTCCTCGCTAAGGATAACACCAACAACATCCTCAAATTTTAAAGTGTTTCAACCAGAGATGGAGTTACGTACAACCATGACCAAGCCGTTCCAACTTTCTGGAAATGAGCACAAGATTAGAAGAGCCCTGAACTCATAATCGAAGTCCACTTTTACAGAACATAGTTTATTAGTAACCGTATTAAATTCATTTAAATGATCTACAAGAGACCCACCTTCTGACATTTTCCTATTAAATAATCTCTTCAGTATAAAAACCTTATTGGACGTCGAGGGTTTTTCATACAGTTTAGCCAATGCATTCATAAACTCCTTGATTGTCTTTTATTTCTAAATATTGAAAGCCACCAATGCTTCTAGGCTTAGCCATATCGTTCATAGTGCCTTTCTGTCAAGAACGTCCCATTCTTTGTCCTTCATGGTCGTCGACTTCTTTGCTATTCCACCCAATGGTAGGAATAGATCCTTCTAATATAATTAATCTTCCATTTGAATATTCCATAACTGGTAGTTTTGGCCATTAAATTTCTTGACCCTAAACTTTCCAACTTCCACCACTACTCCCACTCGAACCAGGAACCCTCTTTTCCTGCGAGTTACCTTTTTCTCTAATACCAATTGTTAGAAAAACAAGATCCCAGAGCAATAAAACAAAAAAAATTGTGGAAATAAAACACAGAAGATACACAATACAATAGAGACCCTGATATACGTGGTTCACCCAGTGTGGGCTACGTACACCATAGAAATTGCCAGGTCCTTCCTTTTTATTATCCAACAAATGAAGGGATAAAACCTACAACACACCCGTTGTAACTTCCTCTTATTTATCTCACAATTTCCTCTCTCAGAATGAAATATTCGCAATGATATATAGCCAAAATACATTTCCCTCATAAAAGAGGGTTTCCTTCTATGGAAAAAAACCCTAACATAATTTCTACTGTCAGATTTGTGACCTTATAATGAACGGTCCAGATTTAATATGAAATTACAATATACATTTACAAGGCAATTTTTCCTTCGGGGGATTCACCCCTGAACCCTCATCAGAGAACACTGTCCCCTAAACCCTCATCGAGGGCCCACTTATCCCCATACCCCCCAACCTAGGGGATCGACCCCCCAAAC
>JZKD02S2231881.1:0-10758 GCA_000966675.3 Picea glauca | reverse complement strand
ATGGTTGCATCTCTGATACATTTCTGTTATATTATTGAATATCTGCAATATCTCTGTGCATTTCTTTATTATATCTCCGCTCTCATTTCGTGCCGAAAATAATCCGGATCAACTTTCCACCCTTGGGTTCCACTTTGAGGATGTATAAGAAAAGTTAATAGAGACCATTTGTTCTTCTCTCCAATTGAGGAATTCCCCTTTCGTCATATGTAATTTCCATGTTATGTGCATATGGACGACTTTTACTTCATTTTGGGTAATTTTTGCTTGAAATTTGAACTGGGCCAACTAGGCGTCTTCTGCTCTTTCCAACTGTTGGTTGGGTGGGGTTATAAAGTCTTTGACATTAAAATTATCAACAAGGAGGGTTATCACTCTACTAAATACAACTTCCATAGGAAATCTTTCTTGCCTAAATATTGCTCTATTTATAGCTAGACATGTCATCTAGCATATATACTTTGGAAGAACTATCCATATTTGTTTAAGTTGAGTTTTGTTCTAGAAGGACCTCTTGTATGTGAAACCCCACTTCCCAAAAATAGATTTTGACATCGATGGCCTGTAAAAGTGATTCTCAAGTCTTTTCAAATCATTTTTCCAAAGTGTTGCAATATAGCTACACTTCCAAAATAACTGAGGTATAGTTTCTACATTTTCCAAGAATAGAGCACATCTTGAAGGTCCTTGGATCCCTCTTTTAAACAAGCTTTGTGCTGTTAAAATTCTCCCATGAGATAAAGTCCAACATAATGAGTTTATTTTAGGGATATCATCATTTTTCAATTTTTTTTTCCATATTGAGGATTTAGGGGGAATAGTTTCATTGGCTAGCTGTAAATCATATCCCTTCTTTACTATATATTATGTTGATCCCCAACCTCATTGATCACAAGTTTATCAACTTTTTGGTGCGCACCCACTCAAAAGGACTTCCATTTTTTGAACTAAAGGTGTTAGCCTTGGAGGAAATTTCTCCAAAGTTCCATCCATTACACCAACCATTGGTGTTTCAAGTAGATATATTAGCAATGGTTTTGAGTCCAAGAGAATCCAACCAAAAGTTCAATGGAGCCAATTACTATATATGGACCGAGGGATGATTCCCAATTATATTGTCATTCCAAATATCTATTGAAAACCAATTTCGTGGAACCCACGTGAGATCTAATTGAATTATGGGCATTGATGCATAAACCAATTTCTATACTGGGGATCCATTCGTGGCTATAGGAAGCACATCCAAACATATTTTTCTAGGTTCGACAAAATATTTCTTGATAGACCTTTTTTCCACCATTTATATTTCCCAGTAACCATTCTCCATAGGATCTTATCCCCCAAGGCTATGTTCATCAATCCATGATCAAGAATCCCCAAACCTCCATGCATTTTAGGGGCATGCACTATGGACCAATTTATTAGATGAAATCTCTTATTATTGTATTTTCCACCTTTCCACAAAAATTTTCGAATCTCCCTTACTATTTGTTGTTAAACACCTATGGGAGCCAAGAGAGATGAATATTAGAAGGCAGGGAGAGTAGATAAAACTTCTTTGATGTGTGTAATTATCCCTACTGAATTTAGCCAATGAGCTCCCCATTTCACAAATTTTGACTTTCTTTTGGTTTAAGATTTTCTACCACATGTTAGAAGTAGCATAATGAAGACAAATAGGCATTCCTAGATATGTAAAAGAATTACAATCAACCTTATAGGGAAAATGATAAATATTAGACACAATTGCAAGGGCATT
The DNA here is from genome assembly GCA_000966675.3 of Picea glauca. Taxonomy (NCBI): domain Eukaryota; kingdom Viridiplantae; phylum Streptophyta; class Pinopsida; order Pinales; family Pinaceae; genus Picea; species Picea glauca. Next base: position 8,999 of record JZKD02S2231881.1, on the reverse strand, counting down.
TTGGCTTATATTCTAGGTGTATATTTGGATTTTGAGATGATTGATTAAGCCTCCATATAATGACTAAACAAGTCCAAATTTTCTTTGAACCTTTTAGCTATTATGACTGAAGATCCTCCCAAGAGAAGAGCATCATCTGCAAACTAGGAGTAGTTGATTCTTTTCACTCCTCTGACTATTCAAATTCCAAGCAAAAAACCATTAGCGCAATCACATTCCAATTTCCTGCTTAAAGATTCTTCCATAATTATGTACAATAGTGGAGATAGGGGGAAACCTTGTCTCAGTCTTATACTTGTATTGAAAAAACTAGTTGGGTGCCCATTAACCAAGGGAGATATCCAAGGATTACTAACACAAGCATATATCCACTGAATGAAATCATCATTGAATTGAAGTTGGTGAAGAATATTAATGATAAAAGAGTCTCTAACCCGATCAAATGCATTGGCCATGTCAATCTTGACTATCATTCATTTATCCCATTTATTTTTTCTCATACATATTGCTTCTTGTACTGGAATTATATTATCTGTGATTTTATTTTTTACCATAAAACCACATTGATTCATTGATATAATTTTGGGGAGAAAAATTTCAAGCCTAGCTGCTATAATTTTTCTTATTATTTTGTATGAATCATCGCACAAAGAGATCGGTTTGAACCTAGAAAAAGATGTTGGGTTTTCTTCTTTAGTTATGAGGGATAAAAATGCTGAAGTTGTGGCTCCTCTCATTCTAAAAGATTTTTTAACATACTGTATCATTCTCTCACTAAATCGTATTTGATTGTGTTCCAACAGACCCTATAAAAATGGATATTAAATCCATCTAGCCCAGGGGCTTAGGTCAGGTTCTAGCTCCCAAATCACAACTGATATTTCTTTTTATGATATACTCTACATAATATTTTCATTTTCTTCCATGGAAATGGTTGTTGGTATATTAGTCAACATTGGAGTAGTAACCTTTGGCTCCACTCCTTCCTTTTCGTTATATACATATTTAAAGTGGAGATAAGTTTCTTTCTTAATTTTATCAAAAGTATTGAGGGTATACCCATAGACAATATTGATCTCTTTAACATTGTTCCTCCATAATCTAGCTCTCGATTGTTTATGAAAGTAAGCAATATTCTTATCCCTTGCCTCAAGCCATAAAATCCTAGATTTCAATCTCCACCTCATTTATTCATTACAAATATCTTTTTCACACCCTTGGAATGCCTCTCTTTCTTCCATTACCATACTTGAGTGACTCAATTAAGCTCAATTTTATTATGTATTCTTTCTAACTTCTCCCTGTAAGATTGAACTTCATATTCTGGAGAAGATTTGATTTTTTTACCCATTCCTTGAGCACTTTCTTACTATCTTTTATCTTTTTCTCCCATATATGGATCGTGGAACTAACCACCCAATTACACTAGTTTCACTTTATAATTTCATTCACCACTTTATCCTATAGACAAAGGGGGTTGAAATGGAAAGGAATTGGGCCATAATCAGGCACCTCCTTGAGCATCAACGGAATTGGTTTATGATATGATGCTTCCCATAGGATGATTATAGAAGAGGATGCAAAATCACTCTCCAAGAAAGTACTTTGGATCAAGAAATTTTCTATCCTGGTAGCTATATGCCTAGGACCAATCTTCTTGTTCGACTAAGTGTATTTTCCTTTATGAGGTTTTACATCTACAAAATCCCATACAAAAATAAAATCTTCCATCCTTTATCTAAATGGATCTTGCACTATACTCCCTTGCCTTTTCTCCTTTTGAACAAATTTAGTATTAAAGTCCCCTACCACTATGCAATTATGCCAATGAATCATCCCTTTCAAGTTTATTAAAGAATCCCAACACTCCTCTTTTTCAGAATATAAGCAAATCATGCATACATTGATCACATTTATCTCCTCACCTATATGTCGATTTTTGAGATGGGTAAATATCCAATGTTGCGATTTCTAAGTATGGGTTATCCTCTAGACAACATCATTCCATATAGTGCATAATCCTGCTAAGGAACCTCTACACTAACTGTCAATCCTTCACCATTTTTCCAAAATTTTCCACATCTTAGTACAACTTCTACCTTGTCTAATTTTGTCTCATAGATTAGGAGGATTGAGGGATTTTCCTTTTTGACCCAAACCATTGTTGATTCCACTTTTTCTTTGCTCCCTAATCCCATACAATTGTAGGAGACTATATTCATTACTTACTCATAGGTTTTTGGAATCCACCTCCCGATGTATTCGTTCCACTTTGATTTCTTGTGATTCTTTTTCCCAATAGATTCGAGAGGGTATGTTGTTGTCCCAACTCTATTTATTTCTCTTCCACTTCTTCTCTTTTGTCTTTTGCAGGTTTTTGTCCAAGTCTTCTTTGAGTTTTCCATTATATTACTATCTCTTCTCTATCATCATCTATTCTTTCATCTTCTTCATAAGGGCTTTGGTAGTCCAATCCAAAATATAAATTTAATGCAACCACAATTGAAGGAAGTGGGAGATACTCTACATGATTAGGATTGCAACTCCCAACCTTAGGTGACTAGATAAATTTAGGGTTAATCTCTTTTCTTGGAATCCTAATATTAGGGTTGTCACTATTTGGAAAAGTGCTCACTATTTCATTAACTAGATCAATTTCTTCATAAGATAACAATTCATACCTATTTCTATTACTGATACCTACTACCCATTTTAACCCTGATGTTGGAATGTCTTTGGCCCTATTTCTTGGGCTCTAGATGTGCCAACCTTAGATGGTGCCCCTGTTGTTTTCTTAGTGCCTATTTCTTGTGATATTATTACCACTGATGGATTGTGTTTTGACTACTGTGTTGTACCTATTTTGATCTAGGAGGATCTCAGTGGCCACCTAGCTTGTCCAACTAGCTCAAAACATTTTTTTGGAAACTTACTGTTTTTAGTAGTTTTTCGATTCCTCAACTTTCGGGGCCATTTTTAGGGTATAAACGATGAATTTTCGTGATCAGGCACCTCAACGATATTCAAAGGCTCAAATTTATCCCCCTAAATGAAGCTACTCATCAATACCTTTCCAACGAGCTATCATGCGTCCTAAATGGATATCGTATGCAAACGTTACGACCCTGGGAAGTTGATGCACTAACTTACCCTAATGATGCCCAAATGACTTTTGGTGCTTCATCTCCTAGGGTTAGGTTTTGGGATGTCTAGGGTTTTGGAATTTCAGTTTATTTTAAAATTGCCTTCATATCCTCATTGTACTCATCATCTTGAGAATGAGCGTAGCCGTCACATCTATTCTTAGAGATAAGATGCCACCATTCTAGAAAGCTTGTTTTCAGTTTGCATTGTACAGTTTTCAACATATTTCTTATTTAATAGAAGATAATTTTTACTGTATCTTTGTTATTCTTCACTGTTTCTCTGTGTTAATATTATAAATATGTGGTTTCATTTATTTCTTCTCATAAATATGGATTAGTGGTATCATAATAGTCTTCTCCTAGTCGTTTTTTTTAATAGATGTCCCCGATGTGGTCAGGGTATAGAGAGTTGGGTCTCGAGCTTGTTTCTCTTGAGGAAAAATTCTCTCACATTCCCAAGAAACTACCCATGGTAGGTGAAAATAAGGATGACGAGGCATGATATCATTTCAAAATGTTTCTCGAGGAATCCCTTGAGTGACAGAGGAACGAGATGACGGACAACTTTGCACAAATCCTTCGATGACTGCTGACAAGTGACACATCCACCTCAAGCGGAGGTGCCGCTCCCTTCAAGGTACAAATCAATTTTGATATTCCTATATTTTAAGTTCAAATACATGTGGATTCCGTAGATAAATGGTTAAACCTTCTAGAAGGGTATTTTATGTCCATAACTTTTTCGATAGAGAAAATATTACATTTGCGCTTCTCAAGGTCCTCCCCCATGTCAAAGATTGGAGGGAGAATTTTTGTGAGCAAAGGGAAATAGAGTGATCCACATTATTTGTAGTTTCACCCACTTGGGATTTCTTCGGGGATGCTATTAAGAAACAATACTACCCTATTGGAAGTTATGACGACGTGTACACAAGTTGGACCACACTGCGGTAGGAAAGAGACCAAATAGTGCAATGTTCACTAATGTATTCCATACCTTGCGCACCAAGATGGGTATCAAATATTCTAAGATAAATTTGGTGCTCAAGTACCACGACATTCTACATAGATACATCCATAAATAATTGGATTTTTTGGACATTTCATCCTTGGGCGTGACCTATCGATATGCCGTCAAAATTGAGCAGAAGATGAAACAAAAGACGCAACAGTTTGGGTCTAGGAACCCCTCACAACAAAAGCAGAGAAAGGGCATCCCCAACCTGCAGAACAAAGGATAGAGAAAATATGGGACACCTCAAGACAACCAGTCCAAGAGGGAAGTAAAGAAGGATAATGGGAAGACAAAGAAATATATCGGGAAGTGGTATGACTTATGTTGAAACATTTATTAAGTTTTTTATCTTCAAAACTAAAACCATCCTTTTTCGAGTTTCAAATTTTCATAAAGCATAACCCTCATTATCATTTCCAAAAGACCGGTACCGAAATCCCGAAGGGATTTATTCTTCAAATAATAAAAGGAAAAAAATAAAAAATGTTATAAAAGTCCTGATGCGCTTTCTATAAATCTTTTTTTTTTTTAATCACGAAAAGATTAAATCCTAAAGAAGTTAAGACTAACTTTTAAAGGTTTTTCGGGGTTCGGGGTTTACTGAGAACATATGTTTTAATGCATTTCCAATTGTGGAATCCTTATCCCCGATTTCCCGAAATATGGAAGTTACTAATTATTAAAGACTACGTTAATCGCATCACAATTTCAGAAATCGGGATTCAGCGATAACATACCTCTTGTCAACACGATCCCCGAAATCCTGAAATGCGAAGTCCCGACTCATAATCTGTGTTTAAACTGAATTAATCCTGTTTTGGAAGTTAGTCCTTAATCCCGATTAATTAATTCACTAATATGAAAATTTAAGACTTAAGTTAATCATTGCGCAATTTCAGAAATCAAGATTCATCGATGACATACCTTTTGTCAATAGGATTCCCGAAATCCCAAAACGCGAAGTCTCGACTCCTAATCTGTGTTTAGTATAAATTAATTATGTTTTGGAAGCATGATTAATGACAATCAAACTTTTTAAGTTAGTTCTTGTTTCGGTTTCTGATCGAATGAAATTTTTTGAAATTTGAATCCAAAATGTGGCCACTTTAATAAAGGATAACTGATGATATGTGACACTAATGCATATCTTAGTAAATATCCACTGCATTCAATGTATTGAATTCTTGTCAGTTGCATCAATACCTACATCGTTAAATGAGTTAAAAGAGAGTTTAAAGGTTTGTGTTTCGCAACATATTCTGTTTCATACTATCAAGCGTAAGACGCATTTAGCCAAGCTCATACACTCCTTTTTTGTGACAGGTTTTCCACCTAACATAAAGTCATGGCACCAAAGAAAGCACCGAAGAAGAGTGAAGATACAGAGGAAATGCGCAACCTAGAAGGAGATATCATATCTGACACTACATCACACGCCATCGACTCAATTAAATCCTGGACACAAATCTATGAATTCCTGGATTACGAAATCAAGAATTCTCCTACCGATTCCAAGAATCACTTACGGGATGTAGCAGAATCAGAGCTTCATAAGATCACAATGCACCCTCAGCTTATGGCATACAACGACATGATCAATTAGGCCTTGAAAAATGTTTATATCCCGACAAGAAGCATTTTAAATGATCAAGGGGTCATTTTCATCTCATTCAAGCTAGAACATATACAACTAATGTATAAACTCTCGCCAAATCCTAAGTACACTTATAATGTCGAGTTTTTAGCTGAATTTCAAAGGAAGGAGTGTACTGAGGCAGACTGAACTTATCCCAATTTAATCAGAGAATGGTGGAGATGTCCATCAAAGTTTAGGGACGATACCCATTAGGTTTATGTCACAACATCTTTGAACGAATACATGGTCTATGTAGCCATTATGCTATGTAGACTTTTCGGGAAAAAGAATCCCTGTCATTTTCCTGTAGAATGGGTGCCCTTTTTTGAAAGAAGATTTAGAAGGATACACTTTCAACTGGAGTAAGATTTTGTCTGATAACCTAGCTCAAGAAGTTTCAAATTATAGATTTGCAAAATCTAAAGGTCAACCAATGGCCTTTTACATGTCAGCGTACATGATGGATGCAATTTGCTTCATGACTCATTTTCCCCTGATGAATTGGAGTTGGAACATAACTTGCCCTGAATCCATTCACGAGTATCACTCTGTGCTATGGGAAGAAAATTCTAAGAATGTGTTTTATGAAATTTGTCATTTTATAATAATTCCAATGCATAAAATGTTTTATGGCTGTGAACCTCCTCGCATTTTTGAGTCAGTCTCAGGAAATCTCAAAGCAATAGCCGACTGGTTTTTTGATGAAAACTTCTCTTACATTAGGGTTTACGGATTCTCAATTCCCCCTCACACACTTCCGAAATTCCTCCCGAACAGAGTGTTATTGAGGGAGGTAGCACATCAAATAGTGAAAGGTGGTATTGGAATAGAGCTAAAGGAAACTCAAAAGAAATCTTGGCCAATCTTCCCTGTGTATGTTGGGAAATTTTCATTACTAAACCTAGGCCATTCTAAAGTGGAAGCTGAAGCACTGAAAGAAATAAAACTAGTAGATATTGAGCACAGAAAGCATGACCCTTATCAATTAGTAAGCATACATTTGATGCACTGTAATATGAAATCTTATGAACATGAAAAATCTATTTATGATGATATATTTAGGGAAGTTAAAACTTATTAGGAGGTATTGAACAGGGTACGAGCCTTATCACCAGACTTACAGACTGGTTTTATGTCCTTCCAAAGTCACAGGTGAAGTTGTTTGCCAAAAATTTTTCAAGGTGAATCCATGACCCCTCCTCCAGAGCAGGAAGGGCCTCCCCCAGGCTTTGAAACAAATGTACAGGATAAAGCAAATACAAAGGGAAAAATGAAGGGGATTGAAATTCCTTCACAAGAAACAAAAGTTCCTTAGACAGAAAAATCAGAGGCAGGGAAAGGAAAGGGGTTGGAAACACCCTCAGAAATCCCTGAGAGTTTTCCCAAAAAAGTAGGAGGAACAACATTGACAGAACTTGGAAGTCCCATTACTTCTTTGACTCCATTACAGTCTACTTATGGAAATCCCCAAGAGTGAGCTCTATATGTTAGTGACCTTGAGCCCATTTCTAGGGATGAGATTCCTTCCTCTGATTACTTCTTCAGTAAAAAGAGGAAGGCTATCCTAAAACAGGAGATGCATCCAAGAGGAGATATGATGATTAAAAACACAAGATCATTATAGATGGACAAAAACTTAAAGAGGGAGAATTCACTACAGAAATTGCGGGCACAATGAGAGCTTTAGCATCGGCGAATTTATACTCTGTGGGTAGTTTGACAACTATGTTGGAGCAGAAAGATCAGATGATAGCTCAACTACAGGGTCAATTAAAGGAGACTGAAAGAAATATCAGCTGGGAGATAAAAAAGGGTCTATAATGAGCTAGATTAAATGACATTCAAGAGATTCAAAAAATGAAAGCAAGCTTAGAGGAAGCAAATCAAAAAATATAGGTCACTCAAGCACATGTCTTACAAAAAGAGGAAATGAATAAACAATTACAAGATAAGATTAATTCCGTTCAAAATCAAGTGGTAGAGCTTGAAATCTTCCAAGCCCAGGCATTGGAAATACATACAAAGATAGAAAAAGAGCAACATGGAGTGTTATTTAAGCTTGAGTTTATTCAGAATTACTTTCTGGGAGCAAGTAAATCTTTGGAGAGCATTCTCTAGAAGGAGAGAGAAGTGAAAGCAGCCAGAACAACCTTTCAAAAAGCAGTGGCTTTTTCAACAAAAGAAGAGGTTGGAGAGATTCAAAAGCTATCTTTTTCAGAGAATATTAAAGGTGATATAATACTCAAAGTGTGGGATGCAAACCTCACAGAAAAAAGAAAGTAAGTAGAGAAGTTAATGACAACTGTCAAGGAATTTTTGACCTTTTAGAGAAAACTTCATTGAACATTGGAAAAAATGATTGTCCTAGGTTGTTAGGAGAAATTAACATTGTCAAGCATCAGTTAAGATTTAAAGAAGATCCGAGAGAAATTCAGGTAGAGATTCCACAAATAAAGGTAATCAATGTTACTCAAATTGAAAAATGGATAGTAATGTCTAACTTAAAGCTACAAACTATTAAGTTCACGAGAAAGATAATCGAAGACCGTCTGCAAAAACTGCAGAGAATGTTTTTCTTATTTGAAGCAAAGGATATTCCAAAATCTCCCAGAGTTTTAGTGCAGTTTCTGGGAAAATGTATTCGCTGTCTTAAAACAGAATGAGTAGGTTCATCAACGTAGAGATGAAATTCTATTTTGAATATTTTTCATCATTGGAATATAAAGTAGTTAAAATAGAAATGTAAACGGTTCGACATTGCTCATTCATGTAACCGTTAGGCTTAGGAAGTTAGTTAATAACCAACGGGAAAAAGGTTTGGTGATCATGTATAAATATAATTTCACAAGACTGAGAAAAGGCTTTTATTTTTTGGGAGCCGATTGTATTAGAAGTTTTTTGATTTACAATAATATAGATGATGCAGAAGAGATTATGAATTCTGTCGCCTTGAAGCTATGTGTTCCTTCACTCTATTTTCAATATCTTTCAATATCTTTTATTCTATGTCTTTCTAATGAATGATCAACTATAGTTTAATTCAAAATTCTGTTGTAGTTTGAATTTATTTGATTATCTAATCCTTTACAGTTTCTGTTAAGAACCAAACATCAATATAGCATAGAAAAACCTCAAGAAAAGTACTCAACGCCTTGAAAAAGAGATAATATCAGATAATAAGCCTCTTCGAGGGGGCAACCTC
>JZKD02S2231880.1:403008-414825 GCA_000966675.3 Picea glauca | reverse complement strand
ATAATACGTGAGATTCTCAAACTCACTTCAAGCATTAATCATTTTTCCAATGTGCATGACTAATACATGAGTTTCTCATACTCATTTTAAGTATTAATCATTTTTACAATTTAATCAATTCATTCATGAGCACTAATTATTCTTTGCCACCTATTATCAAACTTTTTAATGCTTTATCCCACGGTGTGCAAAGTAGGAATTTTCCATGTGGAGATCCTCCTGGATCAAACCTCCCCACAAAAAGCACTTTTGGTCCTCCAACAGTATAGAGAGGAACTGTAACTTGAATATCTGCAACCAACTTCTAGAAAGAGTTCTACACTCCACGATGAAATTCCCCACTGCTTGATCTGCATAACAAATGTCTCTGACATGCCACACCCTTCTTCTCCTTCACCTTTGTACTTTGGAATGAGGATGTCGATGCCAACACTTGCACCAATGAAAACTCATAGTTGATTCCTTGATCTACATAACAAATGTCTCTGAAAGGTCGCACCCTTCTTCTCTTTCACCTTTGCACTTCAGAATGAGGATGCCGATGCCGACACTTGCATCAATGCAAATCTGTAGCTGGCCATACATGATCACAGTTTCAAAGTAATACCATAATTTCCAAGAGTTGATAAAACACTCATGGACAAGTTTACAATGATTTCCAAATAGGCCTAGGCAAAACAATGCCTCTTACTCAACAGTGGCTACAAGACCCATTATAATGTTGCCAAAATAGGCCTAGGCAAGACAATGCCTCTCACTCAACAATGGCTATAAGCCCCATTACAATGTTGCCAAAAGAATCCTAGGAAAAAAATGCCTCTCACTCAATAGTGGTTATAAGACCCATTACAAGGTTTCCAACAAGGCTTACAAGGTTTAGACATAGAACAAAATGCCTCTCACTCTCATCATCACTTTCATCAGTGGATAATTACAACCTTTTACATCATTAACTTTAAGGCGAATACCCCCAAATGTGCACTAGTGGGAAACTCTATGGTTTTTAAACCCCGCATTACAAACATGTGCAACATAATAAATAAGGCAAATGTCCCCATTATCACACTCGTCTCACAATTTGGAGACTTTTGACTGTAAGCATGACTACTTTTCGTCGAAGTGTCAAAATGGCCTCTCACTGCATCGTCTCGATTTGCGTGTAAGGCTCAAACAATGAATTTTCTACAATAATTCAGATCTTGTTGCCCTACTGTAACACTCAAACATCACCAGAATCTGCAACATACATTCATCCTTTTGCAATTTCCAAAAAGAGGAAAAAACCATAAATGCATAAAACTTACATTGGTTTCTGTGCCAAGGCGCTCAATTGATTTCTCAAATCTTGGCATACATAGCACCAACATGTATGTCTCGTCATTCTACAACTTTTAACTGTAAACTCGACCTGTTCTGAAAGGTGCAACTTTGCCTTGAAGTTCGTGTTGTGCATTAATTGCAAATGTGGGCTTTTTCCATGAGCCCTAAAATCCGCTGCTTAGATCACAAGATAGATTATTCCATTGAATTCATGGTGAAAAATCATGCAAAAATACTTTGGTAAAATTTCGTCATAGTCACTTTTGGACCCCCCTGGGCTCTCTGCCTCGAAAAACATGCCATGCATTAATGCCAAAAGTGGGATTTTTCCATGAGCCTTGAAAATCCACTACTCTGATCACAAAATGGATTACACTGGTGGATTCGTGATGAAAATCCATGCAAAAATGACTATACTTTCATCTAATTCCGTCATTGTGACTTTTGACCCCCTAGGCTCTCTGCTTCAATTTGTGTGTCAAATAGAGTCGTATAACCTACAACAAATGTGATTTTCGAATTTGAATCCATGTCCTATACGGAGGTGCCACATGGCACACCCAAATTGGCCCACTATATGTCATTTGACACTCACCAAAAGGGACACATGGAGCTCTGTGGGTGGTGCCATGTGGCATGCCCTGGTGGCGCCACGTGGTGACCCCTGGGGGTGCCAATTGGCGCTCAAATATTGGTCCAAATAACTACTTATTTGGTCAAATCTGCTTGACACCTAGCAGGTCCTGACGCTAGCATGTTGGCATGCTGACATCATACGTCATGTTTCCCAGTCAACCGCCACGTCATGCTGACATCATCATCCATACTGCCACGTTCATGCCTAGTCAACATGCCACATCATGTTGACATCATCATCCATACTATCACGTTAGTGCCCAGTCAACATGCCACATCATCCTGATGTCATCATCTGTATTTCCACGTCTGTGCTTAGTCAACATGCCATGTCATGTTGACATCATCATTCGTACTACCACGTCTATGTCGAGTTAACATGCCACATCATGATGATGTCACCATCCATACTGCCACATCTGCACCCAATTATCTGCTAACATCATTTGTCATGTCACGGATCACTGCCACATCTACGCCCAGCCATCCACTAATGTCATCTGCCATTTCACAACTATACTGCCACGTGGCATCCATACGATGCCACATGGCACTTTTCTATTCGTCCATTTGTACCCCGAAAATGAGTGACATGTGCCACACTATGGAGCTACCACGTGTCTTGGTGATGTCAGAATTCGTACTGCCAATTCTACCTTCCACGTTAGTTGCTAGGTCATCATATGTATGACACGTGGCGGCCTCTCATGATGACATGTTAACACTGTATGGATTTTTCCAGTTTCACCTGTTTCCTGGAAAGTTCAGATGGCCATATATTTTGCATTGGGACTCGGTTTGGCGAGCCATTTGTGTCGTTGGAAATATCTGATCGAGATATTCAACTTGGTGTTATTTTCGTCAAATTCTGGGTACTTTTATTTTTGGCCATTTTTTTTTCCATCTAAGGAGTATCCAGCCTCAAACTACATAGAATCTGGTATAGGCTTCCTCCTTGGTTTACCATGAAGCTCGGGGTGAAGCTTCCAACATTTTCCGATCCAATGACCACTCATTTAGCAGTGAGTGCAATAGTTGTGTGACTTCATGTCGGCCTCACTTTCACTGTAAAGAGATTTTCTCTTCCAACTCTTTGCAATGCTCTTGTTGTCCCAAGATGGTGTTGGTGATGATATCATCTCTTTGCTTGAACACTCCTCTGCTTCTACTGCTTTTGAGCATTCTCTTTCACCATACCCCATTCCTGCATATTAGAGTCTTCCTTCAACCTCCAGTGGTTGAATGATTCATTGGCCCTTAATACACGACCTCCTCCTTTGTACACCATCTTCCTCAACAAATTTAAGCCAATGCCTTTGGTGTTTCTTTCAAAAACTCCACAAGAGGCATCATCATTAATAAGGGAAGGAATTGAACATGGATAATCATTTACCTTCGTTTTTGTTTGTGACACTTGGTCTTCTTCCTGGAGTTTGGTCAACTGGGAGATGAAGTTGTAGATGAGGCTTCTAGGAAACCACCTTGGTTCCCTGGTGTCTAGAGATAATCCTCTATTATCTGAAAATATATGCAGTTATCAACATTTTCATGACAAGAACCATAACTAGTATACCTGCCATGGGCACAAGTTGGCTTGATCTTGGAGGGACTTTTTTCCTCCTCTGTAGTGGAACATTCTCCAACTTGTTCCTCCCCAAGCTTCTCTAACACGAGCCTCAATTTTTTATTCTCATCCTTTTCAACTTGTAGAAGCCTTCTGAGCTCTGCATTCTCTAATTAGATGCATTGGTTGATTTCTTCAAGCTCAGGAGGTTGTGCTTGGTTCGATGCTTTACCCATGTTGTCTTCAACACCTGTAATCTCTGTCAATCGTGCTTTGATACCACTTGATCTGATACTGGGGTGACACTGATACAAAAATTGATTTGGTTCTAGGAACTTAATTAAGGTCAAATTTACAATTGTGGATCTATTGAACTTTATTGCATCAAAGGTGAAAAGATATATTTATGAAAGCTTAAATCCAAACTGATTATTAACTTGGTGAATATGTTGTTAGTTTCATAATCCATTACTTAATGCATTTAATAATCATAATTATGAAAATAAATCAAGCATAAGAAAACACAAGACAAGAGATCACTGAGTTGTTAATGGAGTTCACCCAATCATCCTAGCTATGTTTCTAGATCTGCTTGGAATACAAATTGCTTGATTATCCTTCCTTTGAAAGGGATGAAATCTTCTCACAAAATGTGGCACATGCTCCAAGGCTCTCACATAAGTGACATTTCTTTAGACACAAGAAGGACTAAATTCTCCCCAATGGAAGGGGCTCAACTCTCTCAATGAAGGGTTTTACAAACCACAAGAATGAATGCTTGTTTCTCTTCTCAAAGAGCTCTCCAAAAAAAATCGCCAAAATAATAGCTCCCAAAATCTCTCCCAATAAAGGGGTTTAAATAGTTTCCATAGTCTCCACATTCATGGAGACAAGATCCACAATTTTTGGATCTAATAACTACTCAAGGACAAAAGTGAGAAAACTAATAACCACTCAAGGACAAAAATGAGAAAGCTTCTCAACCAACCTTAACTTCCCTTGAGACCAGGAAACCACTAGTAATAAAGTGAGGAAGAGTCCAAACCAACTCATGAGACCCTTAGCTTCCTCCTTGAGACTAGGAAACCACTTGTAATGAAGTGAGGATGAGTCCAAACCAACTCATGAGACCCTTAACTTCCTCCTTAAGACTAGGAAACTAATTTCCCCTTAAAATTAGGAAACTAATTTGTGAGTTGGATTCTCAAAACTAATTTCCCTTTTTACAATTAAATGAATAATACGTGAGATTCTCAAACTCACTTCAAGAATTAATCATTTTTCCAATGTGCACTCCTAATACATGAGTTTCTCATACTCATTTTAAGTATTAATCATTTTTACAATTTAATTAATTCCTTCATGAGCATTATTATTCTTTGCCACCTATTATCAAACTTTTTAATGATTTATCCCATGGTGTGCAAAGTAGGAATTTTCCATGTGGAGATCCTCCTAGATCATGATCTCTGCTCTCTATTGAGCTAAGTGCCACAAAAGTCTACTTCCTACTGAACCAGGATATCATCGTTGATCCCAAGCTAAAGCAACGCCCTAAGGTGCTCTTCCTGTCTGTTGCATTGCATGCCCAATCTAAGTCTAAATATTCTTACAATTTCACTTCATCACCTCCAAGATATCTCATATCATACTCCATTGTGCCCCTAAAATACCTAAGCACATTTTTTTTTGCTACCCAATGATGTTACCTTGGCTCCACCATGCATTGACTTAAGGTGTTCACTGCAAAACAAACATGTAACTCCTTCCCATTTACTTCAAAACCCCAAGGCTACTCTGTGTACTCGACAACTGGAGAAAAAGTATCCTCGTAGTCCACTCCCTCTCTTTGGGAGAACCCTTTCACCATAAACCTTGCTTTGAACTTCTCAATGTTTTCATCTGTAGCATGTTTGATCTTGTAGAACCACCTAGAACTCACAACTTACTTTTCATCTAATCTTGGAACTAGGTCCCAGACATCATTCTTCATGATGGAGGTGTACTCCTCCACCATGGTATCCCACCATACATGTTGGTTTGTTGCCTCCTAAAAATTAGAAGTCTAGGAATTTAGAATGTTGCTAATCAATGACATATAGTTTGGAAACATCTCCAGAGGTCTTCTCTCTTTGAATGTGCTCCTAGGAGTCTCAACATGCTCTTAAGCATCCGTCAATGTCTGAGTGAACCAATGAGGTCTCATGAGAAAATTGCAAGGGGATACCATCTCCCCTTTTCCACTTGAAGGTTGTTGTATTGCTCTAGAAATCACTAGTGATCCAAGCTCAACCTTCAGACCTTCCTGATCCTGATCCTCTGTCACTAGGTCTAGAATCTCCTTAGACCTATGCTTATTGGGAAAATATCCTTGGCACGATTTCCAAGTTTGCACTCTCTACATAGACCATGCTACTCAATACTAAACTCTGGAAGACCTGTGACTATCTCCCTTAGAATAGGCAACTTAGTGTGATGCAGGTGCCCCATCCTCTTGTGCCACAACTTGTACAAGTTGTCACTGTCATGCACCAAGGCTCGAACAGGTTCACCTTGCAACGTGTACAAGTTACCTTCTCTAACCCCTATTACTTGAGCTATATCTAAGCTAGATTCCTTTAATCTATTGAGTATTTGTTGGTTCTTGAACTCCACTGCAAAGCCCTTATCCTCCATAACCAAAATTGAAAGCAAGTTCTTCTTGAGACCTAGTACAAATTAGACATTATCAAAATCTAAAGAATAACCTAACTCGAGCTAGAAGGGAATAGTACCAACTCTTGCTATTGAGTACTTGACATCACCACCAACCTCAACCTATTCTCCTGGGTCTCATTTCTTCATACTAGAAAAAAACTATCTGCCTAATGCCTTATGTTGAGATGCCTCTCTATCCACGTAACACACATTCCTCTAATCATACAAGGAAAATTTTAGGGGCGAAGTTTCATGCATGGGTGAAATTAGGAGGTTTGAAATTTTGGTTGGGCGAATTATTTGCATATGGGAGTTTAACTATACATAGGCCCAACTTTATTTTTAAAAAATTATATCTAAAACCTTTAGCCCGCGGTTATTTATGAAGGGAGAGCAAACAAATCCATTTTCGCTTGGTAAAATTCGAACTATTTCCTCCCATTCATCCTGATATTTTGGTAATGGAAGTTATGGGAATATATTTCGCTTTGATTCCATGGGAATGGGAATTATTTAGAGGTATTTCACCCTATATGTGTTATGGGTGCTTTGTATCTTTGTTCGATTTTTCCATTTACCAAGGTTTCTTGGAATGAAGTTTCCTTGGTAGCTATTTTACTCACACTTTATGGAGGCGAGGGTTATCACTGGCCTCCTTATTTCCAGGTTACCCTTGTCCTCCACAACTGGTTATGGTGAAGGTCTTGGTGGACTTGTAGAATGAATTCCCTTGGTAAACCCCATGCATTGTGGAGATTTTGAGTACACATTCTATGCCTTATGGAGAGGGTGATCAAACAAGGATTCTTGGAAAATAAGGGTTTGTTCACTTTGGCCAAGACGAAAGGGTATTTTTTCTAATACCCTTTTCCTCTTCCTCATCCTTCTACACACCCAATATGTATTTCTCTATTGATGAAATTACTTTTGTGATTATCTTATCTTCTTCCACTTTGTATAGCACTATTTCCTTTTGTGTTGAAATTGTCGATGTAGAGTAGAGAAGAGACATTGATGGGATGTTAAGCACCATTAATTATAGTGTTGTAATTGCAAGAAACACTCAAGAAGCGAAGCCTCTTCACCCACTTATTGAAGCTCAGATTAAAGAAAATTTAATTAAAGTTTTAAAATTGGTGAGTAGTTTTTGTATAATTGTTTCTTCAAGTTCTTCTTGGCTGCAATGATTGAGTGAAGTCTAAAATAATGGGTACTTCATTGGCCTCTCTCAAGCCCCTTATAGGTATGCTTACAATTCATATGGTCCATGCAGAAATGATTATCATTGATAAGGTCGCTCTGGATGAGGAATGAATCATTTTGTCTTTATAGCTAACAAGAAAGTTGTCATTAAAATGGCCATCACTCCTTTTGCTTATTTTATAGAAAGTTATGTTTTTTAATATATTAGTTTTATCAGAATGAACATCCCACCTTCGATTATGTAAAATATCATTTGCATTTAACACCTTGAAAATATTCTCTAAACTCGAACACACAACAATCTTGAGGATATCTAATATATGAAATGCTTGAAATTATAGATCTAAATGATGGAAATTACAGATCTGAATGTGATGCATTTATCATGTCTTGCAGAAACAATCGTCCCCTAATTACCCGCACCACCTTTCGTCATATTTTTTTTCTTGCAATCTGTGGGTAATTGGGTAATCAAATCCTTCTGTACAACTGGAAACTCTATTTTTGTAGCAATTATTATGATTTGAGTAACAATGGAATGGAATTTTGATATTTCCAACAAGATCATTGTATTTCAAAATTTTTACTTTGGAAGCCCGAGGCATACTTCCACCACATTTGCTTCTACAATATCAAACATCATTCTTGTTTTTATATTTGTCATGGCCACAACATTAGCCATTTTTTACTAGTGTCTTTTAAAGTACCATTTTGTTTCGTTGAAAGCTCTTGGAACAAAGGGTATGGTAAGAGAATGGCTATAGTTTACATGTTACAAAGGATCACTTCAATGCTTGAGCCTATAAATACTCCAAGTGCTCCATTGCTTGGAATGAGTGTGTACACAATTGTTTTTTATGCACTAGTTGAGGCACAAGAAGGGGGTGTGGTCATTAATATTTTTGAGAAGATGAAAGCATTAGGTGTTAAATATGATGTAGCAATATATAATATCATGATTGCTTATTGCAACCTTACAAGATATTTATAGTTTGCTGGTGCACAAATGGACACAATTTTGCAGGATGGATTCACATTTCACACTTGTACTTACACAATCCTCTCGAGGATAATGCTCACAAATGATCATTTTGAAGTAGTAATAAATATTTTCAAGGAAAGAAAAGGATGGAGCAAGGGATTTGATGATATTTAGGTAATTTGCAGCTACAAGACATATGAGGATGCGTTAAAATTAGATTTACTTACTTAAAGTGTTGGGAACACATTCTTCATAAGAAATTTCCATATTTGTTGTAGGTTTGATCAATAGGATGATTCATTGTAAAAGGGAAGCAATGGATGACTGAAGGGGGTGATGCACTGGTTTGGAACATGAAGATGTGAAAATGTAACTGAGACATAACTATGGAAATTTTAGATCCAGTGAAAATGAGAATGTGAAAGTATTTTGTATCTTTTATCATGCAAGTTGTCGATTATAAAAAATGACCGAAACAATACAAATTTGGTTAGAAATGGAAATAAAAGCACATTGCTAGTAATGGAACATGAAAAATTTATTATAAAGAATTATTCAACATGTAATTCTAATACAAAAGAGGAATAATGGATGCATATGTTCTTTATCGAATTGAATCTTATCTTCCCTAGGAAATATTATAGAAGATTTTACAGCAAAAAAACATCACTATGACAATTCAATGAATGTAAATCAACATATACAATGATGATTTCAACACCTAGTAGGTTCAGAGAGTGTTAGTTCTATGTGAGGATTTGGCGAATGGAGAGTAGCAGTGATGACCCAGTTAGATTGTAGGAATAAAGCACTCTAAGGACACATAAGATTGACATTATCATGCATTGTAGAGAGCATATTGACTAGACATGAAATAAACAATGCTTAATCCCTTTGTTGTAATGTAATATGTGATAGAGTTGCAAGAATGAGGTAAATAATTCTTGTTGACATGATTAAAATGACACTTTTGTTTGACAAATACACTTTTATTATTGATATAGAGGCCACAACAATTCTAGGAATGATCCCTTATTTAGATGAGCCACTCTACATTTACTAGACAGGTAGGAAGATTTGTCAACAATTGTAGTTATTTAAAAGCATACATATTTCCAACAGATTATTCAGTAGAAAACAGAGCACCATACACTAGGAGGAAGCATGTTCAACAAAGGATAATACACATGCACCTTGGTGTCTGGAGGCTCACTATTTGAGTAAACAATGAATCCAATGTCATACGCTAACATGGGTGATAATCTCATCATTTGAAACCCAATTGAGATCAATAGATGTAAGTGCCTCCACTGATTTTATTTCTTTAGGAGTATCTAGGCCTTAGATGAGAGCATGGTTGAGCTTCAAAAGGAAATCAATAGTTGTTCACCTTACAAGGAACTTGGGGTTAGAACAAATTTGATAATTGATGCCTTTGTTGTCACGGGTTAAAATATTTTTCATTACCTTTGTTGTTTGAAGAGGAATGGTAGATTTATCAACATGATTTTGTCGAAATTAGAAGTAGGAGATATCATTCTAGATGTTCTTTCCCAACAACTCATATTTGCTCCTTTTCCTTTCCTGAGGCATCTTGTCTCTATGGGAGTGGTGCTTAGTGAAACGAACACTATGTCATCTTTGGAAACATGTGTCCCTATGTCACAATTGAATAAAAGGTTTTTAAACCTACATGGTCATATGGCTTTCATAAGGTCGGGCTCATGTAATGGGAATGACATGGAGTTCCATGTGTTGGTCCTAAGGTCTGCACCTGACTGCTAAAGGGTAGAGCTAGGCCACCTCAACTTTTTTGATAAGTTGGTTTTGTTGGTCAGCTAGAGGATAAGTTGGTTTTTTGATAAGTTGGTTTTGTCAGTTAGCTAGAGGATAGGTTTTATGAGATGAGAATTTGGTTGGACAAGCCAAACTGTATGAAGGTAGGTTCTCCTTAGCTAATGGTATGGATATTAATGGACAATTTGGGATATGAAAGACAAACACAAGAGACAATAGCCAACAATGCAATGCATTGCTTGCTATGTGAGAATACATACTTAAAATAATATCTTAAGACTTAGACAAATCTATAGATACAAATCATCCAACAGGTTGCCAAATAATTGATCTTTTCACTAAAACAATAGCTGGATAACAACTTGCATAATCAATGAAAAGATAAACTAAAACAATAGCTAAAAGAATACGGAAATGTACATTGCACACATCACAAAATTTGCATCCAACATGTTGGGGTCCTATAATTATAGGCAACTCGATTCTTCGATTGTGGATTTGGCATTTCCCCCGTGATGAAGACTTCTGGCTCAGTTGACCCCCCTTTTTCCCCTCCATCCATTTCGCCCGATCCTCCATCATCCCGTTGCATCCTTCATCCTCCGCTGCTCCTTCACTCCCTTGTCTTTTCGACCNGACCACTTGAAAAGAAAACCCGGAGAGACAGTACAACAGTTCTCAACCAGGTTCAATGAGGTGTATCATTCAATACCTGTGGATGTAAGGCCACCTCCTGGTTTAGCCAAATTTCATTTCCCAGATGCCTTTGATCCTAAGATGGCATTCCAATTAAGAGAAAGGAACACTGCAAGCCTTGAAGAAATGCAGAACATTGCAGTTGATGTGGAGACCAACTTGCTGATCAAAAGGTCAAAGTTAAAGTACAAAGAAAAGGAGCAACTGAAGCCATCAGAATCTAAATTGGAGATTTTGGCCAGTGACATGGAAGAGATGATGCAGAGGATCAATAGGAAAGATGAACTTGTCGTCCAAAGACATCATGGTCCATTGATTTCAGAGAAAGAAAATGTCACAGTTCCCAAACATTTTGTTGCTCATCCTTGGTACCATGGGTTGAATAATGATTCTTTCATGTATTCAATTCACAACACAGTGAAAGATGAAGCTCCATCCCAACTTGCCGAGGAACAACCAGCTGATATGATGTGCATGTTTGATGACATTCCCTACGTGGATAATTTACCCAAGTATGACCGATAGGATGATGATCAAGAGGCTGAAATAGATGTTGAATGTTCAAAACAACCAGCAACATGTTGTTGGCAGGAAAAACATCATTTACAGTTCAGATATGACAATCAACCCTTCCACAACAGTCATGACTGCGATGAGGAAGAGGCAGAAAATTTCAGAGTAAGGGAAAAATCTTTTCCCTTATGTTTCTCTTCTTTTTAATTTTTGAGAGGAAATTGTAAGCAAGTTGTCAATAGTAGAGAGGGAGAATTTTCTGATCAACTAGGTGAAGATGTCAGTGTTGATGTTGAGGTTGTTCTAAACCCAGAATCACAGCCCTTGACCTACATTGATTTTCAAATTCCTGATGAAAGCTTAGAGCCTGAGACAAATTATGAGTTAATCCACAATAACTCTGTACCAT
>JZKD02S2231880.1:381900-402998 GCA_000966675.3 Picea glauca | reverse complement strand
TCACTTCCCCGCAAATTACACCAATAATCTGCCCAGGTTTGATGGAGAGAATGCCAATATTACTGCTGAAAAGCATATTGAGGATTTCCTTGACCTTTATGAGGTTGAAGATGATGATGTTTGTATCAGGATTTTTGCCCTATCTTTGCAAGGTAAAGTTAAGAATTGGTTTAGAAATTTGCGAGCTGCAAATATCAGAAATTTTCATCAATTTATGCAAGTTTTCCTAGATAGATGGGTGGTCATGGGAAATGTTTTCCTCATCCTAGAAGAATACGACCACTTGAAAAGAAAACCCGGAGAGACAGTACAACAGTTCTCAACCAGGTTCAATGAGGTGTATCATTCAATACCTGTGTATGTAAGGCCACTTCCTGGTTTAGCCAAATTGCATTTCCCAGATGCCTTTGATCCTAAGATGGCATTCCAATTAAGAGAAAGGAACACTGCAAGCCTTGAAGAAATGCAGAACATTGCAGTTGATGTGGAGACCAACTTGCTGATCAAAAGGTCAAAGTTAAAGGACAAAGAAAAGGAGCAACTGAAGTCATCAGAATCTAAACTGGAGATTTTGGCCAGTGGCATGGAAGAGATGATGCAGAGGATCAATAGGAAAGATGAACTTGTCGTCCAAAGACATCACGGTCCATTGATTTCAGAGAAAGAAAATGTCACGGTTCCCAAACATTTTGTTGCTCATCCTTGGTACCATGGTTTGAATAATGATTCTTTCATGTATTCAATTCACAACACAGTGAAAGATGAAGCTCCATCCCAACTTGCCGAGGAACAACCAACTGATATGATGTGCATGTTTGATGACATTCCCTACGTGGATAATTTACCCAAGTATGACCGATAGGATGATGATCAAGAGGCTGAAATAGATGTTGACTATTCAAAACAACCAACAACATGTTGTTGGCAGGAAAAACATCATTTACAGTTCAGATATGACAATCAACCCTTGCACAACAGTCATGACCGCGATGAGGAAGAGGTAGAAAATTTCAGAGTAAGGGAAAAATATTTTCCCTTATGTTTCTCTTCTTTTTAATTTTTGAGAGGAAATTGTAAGCAAGTTGTCAATAGTAGAGAGGGAGAATTTTCTGATCAACTAGGTGAAGATGTCAGTGTTGATGTTGAGGTTGTTCTAAACCCAGAATCGCAGCCCTTGACCTACATTGATTTTCAAATTCC
This sequence comes from Picea glauca, assembly GCA_000966675.3. Classification (NCBI taxonomy): domain Eukaryota; kingdom Viridiplantae; phylum Streptophyta; class Pinopsida; order Pinales; family Pinaceae; genus Picea; species Picea glauca. The sequence goes on along the minus strand of JZKD02S2231880.1, from coordinate 401,798 downwards.
TGATGAAAGCTTAGAGCCTGAGACAAATTATGAGTTAATCCACAATAACTCTGTACCATTATGCTTTAATTCATTTCAGTTTTTGAAAAAGAATCTTGAGTATATGCTAAAGGATAAATGCACAGAAAATCAAGAAGTTTCAGTAGAACCAATACAACAGTCATTTCATTTTCCACAGGATCCAATATTAGATGTGATGGATGACTTGTGTTGTCAAAGTCTTCCTCCATCATCCAGCTATGGGATAAAACACTGTTATGATATTGACATGATCAGGCAGTCAACTTCATTGTCTTTTCCAGCAAAAGTCACATTACAAAGCCCATCAGAGCAGTTGCAGCCATGTCAGGAAATGCATGAGGATGAAAATAACATAGATACAGTGCCAGAGCTACCATCCACAAATCAAGGAACATGTCATCTCTACCTTGATCCTATAGCTACCTATATGGAGAATTTTTTCACTGTAGAGCCTCAATATATCTCTGGTAGTACTTTTGTTCTTCAAGATTGTCGAGGTCTCTATGGTAAATATCAATCATGTTTTCAGCAGTGGCCTTTTCACTTTGCAGTTTTGAGCCGATGGGCAAAAGGTCAAGCTGCTCTTTTCACTGTGCTAACGAGCAGTCAAACAGTCCTCTGGTCTCAACAACTACTTGATTGGCTGCATTGGCATTATTGTATCATTTAGAACGATGAAATTGTCGGTAGTATAGGGTAGGTAGCAGTTTCGAATAAGCTCAACATTATGAGCATCTCTTTTTCAGCAATGTTTATCTTAATTTGGTTTCAGTTGCAAGATCAAAATAGGTACAGGTTGCAGAATAAGATTTTGGGATCAACCCAATGGATAAAGCACTGGTCTGTATGTTCAGAGTTCAATGGTTCTTGACACCTCCTAAAAGAGCTGCCATCCCCAGGTGGAGCCTATGTTAGGGTCCTATAATTATAGGCAACTCGATTCTTCGATTGTGGATTTGGCATTTCCCCCGTGATGAAGACTTCTGGCTTGGTTGACCCCCTTTTTTCCCCTCCATCCATTTCGCCCGATCCTCCATCATCCTGTTGCATCCTTCATCCTCCGCTGTGCCTTCACTCCCTTGTCTTTTCGACCCATTGAGTACGCCTCACCCGCCTTCCATCCATGAATAAATGAACTTAGGATAATGAACGAATAATGTTAAAGGGTTAGTGACATTCTCTAATACTTGTTATCCTAACAAAGTTGTTTTGATAGGATAATTTAAAATAAAATAATTGTTAGACTAACTATTAATTAATTAATGATTAATTAATTAATTAATTAATAATTAGTTAGTTTAATAAGTAGGTTAGTTTTTAGATTAAATAAAACAATTAAAAAATATAAAACATATATAAAAAACAAAATATAATATATAAAACATATATAAAAAACAAAATATAAAAAATAAAACATAATAAAACAAAAAATATATAAAACAATATAAAACAAATAAAAAACATAAAACAAAACGTAACACATAACAAAAACATATAATAAAAAATATCAAAAAACAAAAACTTAAAAAGTAACCCTATCCTAATTTCTATCCCACCCAAATACCCCCTCACATTCATTACATCACGTATCATATCAAAACAAATCAACGACTATTTAAAATTCTGGATCCCCCCTCACTATCCGAAACTTAACAAGAGGGGGGGTTCGGAATGATTGTTTTCCAAAACCACCCCCCATACAGGTGTCAGCACCCTATTCTAGTGGACCCCCCCAGCCTAAAACCTCTTACCACCTTAGGGGGTCCGGAATACCACCCATCATGAAAAAACCACCTTTTTCATTTTTTTTTTGTCTATTTTCGCCTGTTCAGCATGTCTTTGTCTGAGGCCGTTTTTGGGAAAATTAAAACGAATTTTAAGAAACCTAGAGAGGTTTTTCTCTGTAACGGGATGAAGAATAAAAACCTCTCTCAGTTTTTTCACAGGTGCCACGAGCAGGGATAATCGAATCCATCTTCGAGGCCCTTTTTTTCTAGATTTTCGCTTTTCCGTTACAGTCCTGATTTTGCGGGAGATGTTACGGCCAGCTGGAGACGAATTTGGCGAAACCGAAGGAGGTTTTTTTCCAGAACATGCTCATATACAATAAACTCTTTCAGTTTTTTCCTAGGTGTCATCGTTGAATATAAACAAACATCTGTTCGGACCCCTTTTTCGCAGAAAACTGGTCCGTCTTTCATGGCAGACAGTTCCAGATTTTGTGGGATTTGTGGCTATTTTTGGCCGAGGCGGTTAAAATCGACTCTCGAAACTTGTTGGGGGATCTCCCCTATTTAATCAGAGATGATTTTTAATGTAAAGGTTGTTGATCTCACGCCCAAGAAGGCTATTCCCTGTAACATTTTTCTGATTCACTAGGAATACAAAGGGACTTTTTCACAAGATTCCTATGTGTCGACGATTGGTGAAGTTTTCTTTCTTCGTTGAATGTGATTCTAATCAGTATTCATTATGTTTCTCTCTTTCTAATTTTCAAAAGGATATTTAACGCAAAATTTATCCTTGATACTCTGTGTAGTGCTTTTGAGAATCTTAATGTTTTCCTCTGATACTACAATGAAGAAATTCTTGGATCCTTTTTTATTGTAGTTGATTATCTCGTCTGTTCCTCTTTTACATCACTTTATTTCTAAAGAATCCAACGTCTGCATTACCTTGTCCTGTGGAAATACCTTATAGACCTGTGTTCAATTTCAAACTTGCCACAGACCCCATAGCCCAATGGTCTTCTTTTGCTGTCTCAACCAGAAAATCCATAAACAAACCCATGTTCTTCATAGCTAGCCTAATATTCTCTTCAAACAAATCTATATCAGACAGAGAGATCCCTCTCTGAGTCTTGGAGGGATAGATCCAAGACTCGAAGTGGTTTTGATGTTGCCTCTGTCACTGCCTCTTCAGCCTTGGGCAAATTACAGAGTACTAACACAACACAAGATTAAAACACATACAGATTTGAGTATGAAAACACAACTGTCATCAACATATATTCATTAGGTAGAGAACTTTACAATCATATAAGTAGGTTCATCCCTTCTAATACTTCTATTTTTTCACCAAAAACTGAACTCTCAAATAATACCAAAACTGCTTATTAATCAATATTGCAGAGGACTTTGACCCTATTCAAAACTGAAGCTTAAAATCTGCATGACAACTAAATAAGTGGACTAACATTCCTTCACTACAACATAGATACATCTCTATAACTTGAGTGCATTTAATGGAATATCAATCATGACACTCTTTAACTTATTCTCAACAAAAATGTGGATCATATCACACAAAAATGATCACTTATTGTGTTTTGACACTACTATCTCGAACTTGGAATAACTAGACATATATTAGTGCAAAATACTCCTATTGTCTAAGCTCGAGTTAAAAATCCTTTGCAAAATGACTATAACATAGAAGAATGACTGGAATTGTGCATTAGTACCCACGTACCTTCTAGTTGGAGATTAACTGGGAGATAACTTTGCTTAGTGGCACCTTCCTCAAATTTCTCCTTCCTAACAACAACAGTCCACTTCAGATGATCTCCTTCAAGAAGAAGCAGGTCTTCTGATGTTTTCTTTGCAATTTCTGATACTTTTTCTACAGTTTGGAATGTTGCTTTTCCAATTTTTGGTTTTGTTGTTGCATAGTTTGAACTTGCATCTTTAATGTTTGCACCTAGTGGTTGTCCTTTGCAGCTTCATCAACCTCTTCTTTTGGTTTGACCAGGACTTGTTTCTTGCCTTTCTCTTTCAATCTCTGCTCTTCATCCTTGATATCTTTGTTGTGATCAACCAACATTGTGCTTCTCCTAGACCTCATTTCATACTTATCTGTTATTTCAGGTCCTCTTCTATGTGCTTGCTTCATATGCTCCCGCACTTATGATATGTTGGCCTTAATTTCTAGTTTGATGTCCTCTAAAGGTTGCTTGGAGAGTACCTCTGCATGTGGGGAGATGCCATCAGAATCCTGCTCAGGATCTGGGCCAAAGTCCCCTGCATCTTGTTGTAAGCTTGAATTTGCAGGGTACTCTATTTTGACAGCTGCAAGCTACACTCCTGAAGCTTCACCCTTGCAGAATTCCAATTTTCCTTTATCCCCTGTCATCTTTTTTAGTGTATAGACAACCATTTTTTCCACGCTGGCAAATTCAGGGTTGCCATCATCTTCAATCATAATTGGTTTGTAATTATGGTTTTCCTGTTTGGCTTGCTGGGAATACCAAGGCTTTGATTCCCTTTCCTTTTCTTGATTTTCTTAGCCTCAATTGATTCCTTGAGTAAGGTTTCCACATGGATAAAATCTGCTCTAAATATTTCTAGAACGTGTTGTTTTTCTTTCATTTTCCCTCTCATTTTGGGCAACTTACCCTGCTTTTTAGTGGGATTTGCCTGTGTATCTTTAGCATTTCTGGGTGATAAAGGACTCTATGGAATATCTTGTGCTTGTTGTTGTATACCAGAACACATGTTACCTTTATTTTCCCTTCATTTTGTAGTGGAGGACCTCAACTGCATTCAAGGGGTTTCCTCTTTCATTATGGTCGCTGACATGTCTGCACTTGATGGGGTACCTTTAGTTTTGGGAGGCCTTTTCTTATTTGTTGGTTGTTGTGATGCCTTCAATGAGCTATCATCTTCAAGGGAAACCTTATCCTCTGTGCCATCCTCATCTCCTTTATCATCAATCTGTGTATCAAGATGCTTTTCTTGCTCTTGTAAACCCACAGATTGCAGAAAGTAATCCCAATACATTTCAATTTCGTCCAGCACGAAGAGCACCAGGATTTTGATCAAACCTCATGATATTGGCTTCTGTGGGAAGACTCCGGATGGCCCTGAACCCTTCTGGCCATTTTAGTGAGGCTTTTGAGCAAATAAAAGGACAAACTCAACTCTTTATCATTGCTTAAGTGCATGAGAAAATGCAGGTGGTAACAATGTATTTTCGTGAATTGGTCCTCACCTGTAATGTATCGATGAACAGTCGTGAGAGTACCCTTCCATTCTTATTTTATCCATGTGATAGGAATCCCCTGGATCCAGTCGGGGTTCTGGTGCTCTGTCACCAAAAATTTGTTACATAGTTCATGGTTTACCTTGCCATTTTTAAGCCACCTTTCCTTGCAGTCTGGGAGAACGCATGTTGCCCTGATAAAACACTCTGTAACATGAATACAAGTGTCCCCAAGTTGGGTTTGAAACTCGTAAAATGTATGTGAAAACTTCATGTCCACTCCAGTGTGGTATCCCTTGAAGGAGCAAATGAAGTCATACCACTCCACTTTGACAAACAGGTCTTTGAGTTCTGGGACAACCTCGAACAACTCGAGCCCCTGTAGCTCGAGTCTGTTCAGCTGCCATCGGTCTCAGGGGGATACCATGTTGCGCTGATCACCCGAGGGATGAATTGATATTGAACCTTAATTCACCGAGACTGCAAAACATGAGCTGATCGTGACCTTAATTTTGATGAATTTGCACTTGAAACTATAATTCTCTGCAGCCTCTTATGATTATGAAAACCACAGGTGAAGTTCGCATGATTCTAACACAACCTTAATATGAGCTCAGTGATGAAGAACTCAGAAATCACTTGCGTGTACCGTGGTGCTCATGATCATGCATGCACATGCAGCTGCCAACACTACACTTTTTTAAATATTTGAATTTATTTATGAACGTTAAAAGAATTAAAACAACTCGCTTTTACCATGTTTGCAAAAACATGCAGGTTCTTGCAATCAACATTTTTTGAACTAACAAGGCCCTGCAAACCTGCTATAAGCTCAATAAAGTAGTCCAATATGACAATATGTTGTTAACCCAAATCAAAACGTGCAACAATCTTTCAACAAAGCAATCAAATGGTGCAAAAAATAATAGAGGGGAAAAACAACTCAAGGTGACACATAAACCATGGAGGAGCATTAAAACAAAAATTAGGCTTCAAGAGGATGTAGGTGAATGAAGGGGAAGGGCAGGGATACAGACCTAAGTTCCAACACCATTCCTACAGGTAGTTCAATGCATCAATTAAAGGTATGGAGTTGTCCACGACTATGAATTCAATGGATAGTTTCTATATAGGATATTGAGGCAACAGATCCTTTAACAAATTAAATGACGATTGCCATTTTCGAGCCTAAACCTTTTGATATCCCTTAAAACAATTGTTTCTTAGAGTTTCTAGGGTTTGGTTAAGGATCCAGTTTTTTGTTTAGGGTTTGATTTTGGACCAGATTGTCAGGGCCTACCTTGTTTATACCATAAGTTTAGTGGATTCATTCTTTTCTTCTAAAATTTTAGATATTAAAATTTCAAAAACTCAAAAAATAGTGTCCATTTTCAATAATGCTCTGGCTAAAATGATATAGGGATATGCGATAAATTTGCTTTGAGGAAATAAATATGGTTATTGTTCTTATTATGTTTCCTAATGGCGATTTAGAAATTTGCTTACTTGTGAATTAATATTGAACATTTTTTTCATTATTCTTGTTTCATCGAGATATTTTCCCTTTAATGTCGATTTGGGCCTTTTATTTAGTTGAATAATTGAAAAAACAAGATTAGTCTATTTTGAAAAGGTGAGATGTCCCTTCCAAGTTTTCTATTGAGACATTGTTATGTTGAGCTTCTTGTGCTTAGTTTGGGTTTAGGGTTAGTGAATCCAAGCATCCATAAACATATAATATAAAATAGGGCACCAAGTAGGAAATAATCTTGAAATAATCTCATGCATTCACTAAGATCCCAACAACAACACATTCCACTCGAATTTACCTTGAAAGAAAGTAAAAAAAAAATAACGGATTCCATGAAATCTAAGATACTATTGTAATCACCCAAAGGGTTGGGTCCGATGGTGGAAAGAGAGGGGTTTTTCACCATTGGGAAAGATTCAATTCTCGTGAGGGCGTTACCTGGAGCCATGGGGGCACCTTGAGGTAGTGGTCAAACGTGTGGTTGCACCAAGAGATACTATATTAAATCATATTGTGACCCATGCACACACAAGTGGATCAAATCCCAGCCCCATGTACTTCAAATTTTTAAAGTCAATTCCCGCTAACACATCCGGTTAAGACATGGGTTTTGTTTGCTAGGTGACCTGAGTTCAATACCCTTATAGTGTGCTTATTCGGGAGTAGACACCCAAAAAATCCAGCCATGTTAAGGGTTGGTGCGGCCCAGGCAGGGAGCGATCCCCAGGTGATTTTGACGGCTTAGATGCCCCTGGGTTGTGGTTTCTTAGCCAATGGTTGAAATGTTGGCCCAACAATTGATGAGCATTTCTAACAAAAAAAAGAGGATATTATTGTAACCACAATTGTAATATGAGAATAAAAGGCATAATTTATATTCATAACCATAAAATGAGAGAACTATAGAAATGGGCACAAGTGGTGCCAAGAATCCATGCTCTGCTATGTACTCTAGCTCCACTGTCAAGATATCTATATACTCACATGCATAACTAACATATGCTAACAATAAAAAATGAGTCCTTTTATAGGCTTTAGAGTCTGATGTTCACTTTTTAAAATTAGGCTCTTATTTTTCCCTCCCAAGTTCTTTGTAAGATAACACTCTTAAGTGACATGAGTTGTTTGATTGGATCACATCTACCACAATTAGCTACTTCATACATTTTTATAAGCAAGTTATTTTGAGAGTCTGTGTGCTCTTCATTTTCTGTTCCGTTCTAGTTGCATACTTTGGAATTATTCCCCTCAAAGGATTTTTTACTATGGCATTTTTTGTTTCTTAAAGGCATGTTTGTTTCTTTTTGGCTTCTACTAGTGCATTCATATTCTTTGATTTACTGAATTTTTGTTGATTGTACAAAGATTTCCATTCGTTGTTTGTGATTGGATTTTATCAAGTTAGTTATGGCTTGATTTGGTGGTAATTGGATATCACTTGATTGCTTGTAATCAAAGCCTTGATAGTAAATATCAAAGGCACTTAACCTTCTTTTATAACATATATTCTTTACCCTCTATTGATTGTACATTGCATGAAAAATGTTCCACACAAAACACAAAGGGTTTTAATATGTGCGTGTTGTGTATAGCTATAACATATATGCTAATATTCTGGATTAAGTAAAGTCAACAATGCTTTATCTAGAGGTTATTTCACCCATATTGATCCAAGATCCTAACCTACAATGGCAAAAATTATTTAGTACATAATGGAGATGTTTCATTGCCTCCTCCACCTACTTGTAGATATGTTTCATTCTTTTTATATCTAATTTTGCCCCAACTCTATATGAAAGCCTACTCACCAACAAAGTTCCAAATGTTGGGTTACAAGACAAACAAGTAGTTGCATATGCCTTGTCAAGATTTACATCCTTCAGATCTAGAGTGTTATGAACAAAATCTTGATTGACTAGGAAAGGGCTAAGTGGGCTTAAAAGACCATGCATATGAAGGTTAAAAATTTTACTTGCCTCACTCTTTCATCTTCAAATTTTCTTTGGAGATCCAAATCCATGAATAGGGATGTCTTTGTCCCCTTGACAACTTTTACTTATGAACTATGTCCATCGATCTACTTTTGAAAGGATTGTTGTTGGTCTACAATTATCTTCTTAAAGTTTTTTCTCTTATGTGAGTATCTATTTCTACTTCTTTTTGATGTCCAATATTTATACATGTAAGAGTTGCACGCCTTTGTTTAGGGGAGTGTGGGACTACTCCAAGGTAGATATCTTATGTTCCAAGATAAAAACTTGGGTGTTCTTAGGTTAGGATAAGGTTATCCCTTTTGGACACCTAACTAATGACCATCGAGATAGAAGGAGGAATACAATCCCTTATTTCTCCAAGTCAAAGACAATAAAAACAAACATTTAAATTTTACCCTAACCAAAAAACAACTCAAAAGAAGACTACCTAATTTAGGGCCAGAGTAACAAAGCAAGAAGTTAGACAATGAAAAGAAGGTTACTTGTAACTGGAAAATTTTAATCTCCTAATAAAGACTCACTAGGATGCTCCCCTAGTCTCTAAAATGTTTCTACGATTTTATCATTGTGAAATTTTGCAAGGAACGTGACAGAAGAACACCACAAGGTTGGCCATTTTAGAATTTAGTGAATGCAATCCCTCTCCAAACTATAGGGCCATTTCTACAACAATTGAAGATAGTTGTTTGTCTTGGACATGTCTAGTGTGAATTAGCATCCTCAAACTCTCTAGGAAGTATCTCAATGAATGAAAACCTTCATAATGTGCAACCAAAAATCACCACTATGATTGGAGTGATCATTCATAACCTGTGACGACTTTTACATCTCAAAATTGAACAAAATTCACAGAAGTCTACATGAATGTTTCCTCTAGAACTTTTGAGATCAACTTATTCTATTTCCAATGGATTGGATGTGGAAGACAAGTCTGTTAGGATATGGTCTAGTGGTCTAGTGGTTAAGATTCCAGACACCAAACTTGGGAAGAGGTGCACTTCTGTCAAGTTGCACCATAATAAAATAACCCAAATCTTGGCAATCCATCCAACATGGAGACTTGCAGTCTTGAATGCTTCAAATAAAGTAATAATTTTTTTTGGATTAGGCTGGCAAGCTACCTTAAACAAAAATCCACCTCGCTCGAAAATTGCATCTTAGGATTACTACAAACTTGCAAAGATGTATCCTTAAACACTTATTGAAATACATGTATCTCAACAATTACACACAAGAAAGATGAAGAATTGTAGACAATATGATGGAGTTCTAATGCATATTCATGGCCTCAACCATCTAAACACAAACCACGTTATATTAACAACTAATGAAGAAAAACAAGCTTTTATTTGATTATGAACATTTGTTTCTCAATTAACAAGGGCAAAGATATCTTATATATGTATCTATAAAACTCAAAGGAAAAAAATGTAGCCAATTAATTTCTATAAGAATAGCTCCAGAATCATGAGTTATAGCAACAATCCTTAGTAGGTAATACTATGGTGATAATCCCTATCCAAACTACAGGGCGATAGCTACAACAATTGAATATCATTGCATGTCTTGGACATGTCTGGTGTGAATCAACATGCTTAAACTCTCTAGGAAGTATCTCTATGAATGAAAACCTTCATATTGTGCAGTCATAAATCACCACTCTGATTATAGTGATCATTCATAATGTGTGACGACTTTTACATCTCAAAATTGAACAAAATTCACACAAGTCTACATGAATGTCGCCTCTAGAAATTTTGAGATCAACTTCTTCTATTTCCAATGGACTAGATGTGGAGGACAAATCTGTCAGGCTATGGTCTAGTGGTTAAGATTCCAATCACCAAACTTGGGTAGAGGAGCACTTTTGTCAGGTTGCACCATAAGAAAATAACTCAAATATTGGCAATTGAGTTAAAATGGAGACTTGCAGTCTTGAATACTTCAAATAAAGTAATTGATTTTTTTAGATTAGGCTGCCAAGCTACCTCAAACAAAAATCCACCTCACCAGAAAATTGCATGTTAGGATTACTACAAACTCACAAAGATGTATCCTTAAACTATTATTGAAAGATATGTATCTCAATAATTATGCACAAGAAAGATGAAGAATTGTAGACAATATGATGGAATTCCAAATCATATTCATGGACTCAACCATATAAACACAAACCACACTATATTAACAACTAATGAAGAAACACAAGCTTTTATTTGATTGTGAACATATGTTTCTCAATTAAGAAGGGCAAATATATCTTAGATTTGTATCTATAAAACTCAAAGGAAAAAAATGTAGTTAGTTTATTACTATAAGAATAGCTCCATAATGCTTAGTTATAGCAACAATCCTTGGTATGTAATACTATGGTGATAATCCCTATCCAAACTGTAGGACCATTCCTACAATAGTTGAATATCATTGTTTATCTTGGACATGTTTGGTGTGAATCAATATGCTTAGACTCTCTAAGAAGTATCTCGATGAATGTAAACCTTCATATTCTGTAGCCACAAATCAACACTTTGATTGTATTGATCATTCATAATATGTGACGACTTTTACATCTCAAATCTGAACAAAATTCACACAAGTCTACATGAATGCCGCCTCTAGAAATTTTGAGATCAACTTCTTCTATTTCCCATGGACTATACATGGAAGACAAGTCTGTCAAGCTGTGGTATAGTGGTCTAGTGGTTAAGAATCCAATCACCAAACTTGGGCACAGGTGCACTTTTGTTAGGTTGCACCATAAGAAAATAACCCAAATATTGACAATCCAACTAACATGGAGACTTGTAGTCTTGAATACTTCAAAGAAAGTAATTAAATTTTTTAAATTAGGCTGCCAAGATTCCTCAAACAAAAATCCACCTCACCAAAAAATTGCATGTTAGGATTAAAACAAACTTGCAAAGATGTATCGTTAAACTCTTATTGAAAAACATGTATCTCAACAATTGTGCAAGAAAGATGAAGAATTATAGACAATATGCTAGAGTTCTAATGTATATTTGTGGCCTCAACTAAACACAAACCACACTATATTAACAACAAAAGAAGAAAAACAAGATTTTATTTGATTGTGAACATTTGTTTCTCAATTAACAAGGGAAAACATATATTAATTTTCTATCTATAAAACTCAAAGGAAAAAAAAAATATAGCTAGTTTATTACTATAAGAATAGCTCCATACTCATAAGTTATAACAACAACTCTTAGTATGTAATACTATGTTTATAACCCCTATCCAAATTGCAGGGCCATTGCTACAACAATTGAAGATCATTGTCTTCCTTCGACATGTCTGGTGTGAATCAACATGCTTAGACTCTCTATGAAGTATCTCAATGAATGAAAACCTTCATATTGTGCAGCCACAAATCACCACTCTTATTGCAGTGATAATTCATAATCTGTGATGACTTTTACATCTAAAAATTGAACAAAATCCACACAAGTCTACATAAATGTCACCTCTAGAAATTTTGAGATCAACTTCTTTTATTTCCAAAGGACTATACGTGGACGACAAGTCTATTAGGTTGTGGTCTAGTGGTTAAGATTCTAGTCACCAAACTTGGGTAGAGGTGCACTTCTGTCAGGTTGCACCGTAATAAAAGAACCCAAATACTGACAATACAACTAACATGGAGACTTGCAGTCTTGAATACTTCAAAGAAAGTAATTAAATTTTTTGGATTAGGCTGCCAAGCGGCCTCAAACAAAAATCCACCTCACCAAGAAATTGCATGTTAATATTACTACAAACTTGCAAAGATGTATCCTTAAACTCTTATTGAAAGACATGTATCTCAAAAATTATGCAAGCAAGATGAAGAATTGTAGACAATATGTTGGAATTCTAATGTATATTTGTAGCCTCAACCATCTAAACACAAACCATGCTATATTAACAAAAAACGAAGAAAAACGAGTTGATATTTGATTGTGAACACTTGTTTCTCAATTAACAAGGGAAAATATATCATAGATGTGTATCCATAAAACACAAAGGAAAAAATTGTAGCCAGTTTATTATTTTAAGAGTAGCTCTAGAATCTTTAGTTACAACAACAATCCTTAGTATCTAATGCTATGTCGATAATATTCAAGTTCATGTTCATAAAATTTGAGATTTTAGGGATGAACCAAAGTTAGGTTCTTAAGAAAGAATTCACACTATTAGTATGAGAAATTATCATATCACGTGACTCACACAAGAACGACTAGGCAAACGATTAAGAGTAAGAGTATGACTCAAACCTATAAGAAACTTAAGAAAAAATTGGAACAAAACTTGATTAAACTAACTTAAATCCATCTTGGATATATTAAGCACCTAGAGGGATCAAAAAGTAATGGAGGCACAAATTTCAAGGTTAAGATTCTTAAAAGATCCTAGTGAAGATGATTCTACGCTGGTTTATTTTATGATTTTATTACTTTTTATTCTTATGGTCCACTTTTTTATATTATTTTTAATATTATGGTCAAATTTTGTTTTTCATTCATTTTTGCATTACATACCTCAACTTTTCTTTCATTTTACTTTTGTTGAATCTTCCAAACTCACAAAGGTCAAAAGAATTTGATCAATTTGAGTTGGTAAGTGGGTAATCAAATCCTTTTGTACAACTGCAAACTCTATTGCTTCAACAATTATTGTTATCTGGGTAATGATGGAATGGAATTTTGATATCTCCAATATGATCACTGTATTTTAGAATTTTCACTTTGGAGGCCTTAGGAACACTTCCACCACATTGCTTCTACAATATCAACCATCATTCGTGTTTTTGTATTCATGATGGCCACAACATTTTGGTACTCATACTAATTTTTGAACCCTCAAAGGTATCTTTGTAATGAGGGATGCCTTGATTGATAAACCCTTTGATTATGTATCAATCAAATTTCAAAGTACATAGTGTATACACCCCCCACATCTTGAGTATATAAATAAACTCACAAAGATTTAGATTGAATATTTTTGACAGATCTGGTAGCTCACATATCTATTTCAATAAAAAAATGATAGTCATGCCCATTTCAAAATAGCCTTTGCAAAGTTCTRTAAAAGACAATACCTTACACACTCTGAAAAGAAAACAAATAAAGATTCCTAATGATTTTCTCCGTGACTTGTTTTTAATTGCTTTATGCATATGGTGATTTGTTCAGAGTGGAAAAAGTTGATATGGAGAGCAAGTATGGCCAAGCTAAAGTTGTGGGTACCATTGTGTGTGTTGGYGGTGCAATGATTATGACCTTCTACAAGGGTTGTGTAGTCCTCATAGGTAATAATGGGATWAGACTCAACACATGGATTTTAGGGGCCATAATGTTGTTTGTGGGATGTTTATTTTGGTTTGGATGGATTATTTTTCAGGTGTTTATCCATCTCTTTGAATGTATGTACATAGGCAKATAGGAGAACCACCATACTAGTATAGAGTAGACTGAAAATATGACACATCACGAGCATAATTTCTATTGTTTTGATTAAGTATCCAATGGTKAGGAAATATCCATCTCAACTGCCATTAACAACAATCATGTTATTCCAAGGAAYAATACTGCCCATTTTGGTGGCTTTAATATTCAAGCCAAAGATCTTTGTTTGGAGGCTAAAGTGGGACATTCAACTTCTCAACATTCTCTACTCTGTGAGAGTCTAGTCTTTGTACTTAATGCTTAAACATATTTTCCTCTTTGATTTTTTGAAAAACTAATAAATACTAGGTTTTAGATTATGTCTTCACATTGGTGTATGGATTCTATTCTAGTTTTAGATTCTTTGTATAAATATACCGTATTTGTATAAAATAACCCATCTTTGTTGCAATGTTTCACCCTACAACAATAATATTGGTTGCAATCTTGGAACTTGTCATCCTTTAGATAAATTTTGTTGGACACAAATGGATACAACAATGGCGATGACATTAATAAATTCTAACTACAAATTGACATCTCTCATCAACCTCTGGCTGTCTAATCTTATAGCAGACCCGTTTCTAATTAAATGGGAGCCTTCCCCAAACAAAGACTTTATGTCCTGAGTTAGACCTCCTTTGACATATGGTTTATGATTGTATTTTATGCAATAATGTTGAATGTATCGAGTCGCTAGAAGGAAATCCTCATTGTAGAATGCACCTCTTGATCAAACAATAATGGAAAAGAATTATGAGATTCCACATGAGCAAGGGATTACGATTAGTTCTCATAGATTTAGGTGTCCAAAAGCTTTGTTCCAGCCTTGTCTCATTGGGATGGAAGCTTCAAGGATACATGAGACTAATTAATTCTCAATTATGAAGTGTGATGTGGATCCCAAATGAATTTTATGGCAACATAGTTATGAGTGGGGGATGCACTCTATTCATAGGCATTGTTGTTCCAACAAACAAAGAGTTCACAACTCTTTCTCTAAGCAGTGTGAAAATTAAGGTGGTTGCTCCTTTGGAGAGAAAACAAAAAGTTTGGATTGAAGGCTCCATTGTGTCTCCACGCAACGCATTCCAATAGGTAGTCTTTCCCACCATCTTCTTAAAATAAAAAATTTCGATTTAATCAAGATTCAACACTTGCAATATAACCTAAGGTTTAAATGATTGGAATCATGGATCATGAGACTATATCTTGAGTATCGAGACAATGAAAAATTTAGAAATAGAGAAAATGATTCATTATCAAATGGTAATAAGCTACCCAAAAGGTACACATGTACTAGTTTTCTCTTCTGTGATAGGTAACACTTAGTGCACCACCCAATTTCCAAGTAACAAAACCATGGTACCTCATTGGGTGCACCCACATACACATAATGGGATTTAGAAAAAGGAATGGATTACGTAGCTATTAAAGGAGGTTGGAAAATGGATAGTCATCATTACTCAGCCTATGCAATGTACATCCTCTTAGAATGTGAAAAATACAATCTGTATAGAGAACAAAAGGGATGAAAGCCTCAATACACTAAGATCTCAACACTACCCATATATGAATTTGGGTTACTTGAAAATGATGGTTTATACCCTATACAATTCTACCTATCGGATTTTATGGATACTCATTGTGTAAGGAAAAACACTATCTCTATGAGTAATACAAAATTCTTATATTGAACAAAAGTAGTTTTGATTTGATATCATAAGGCTTGGGCAATAGAGTACAATGTTGTTCAAGAAATATTAGGAGAGAAGGATTGTAGTTAGAGATATTGTTCCAAATTACTCTCGGATGGAGGATTTGACAACTTTATGGAATGGTATAATGTATATTAATATATACTAACCTTCTACAATAAAGTGTGGAAATGTCAACTATATTCCAAATGTGGAATCATTGAGGTTCCATGCCAAAAATTTGACAATTTTTTTGAAATGATTGCAATTTGTTCCTAGTAAGGGCATGTTGTGGAAGCTCTATGGCACTTTTCTGAAATGTTAAGGACTAGATTGAGGCCAAACCAATTTATATTGCCAATGTTTTTAGGCAATGTACATGTTTAATGGTATTGGATTTAATAAATTAGGTATGTTCTTGAATTGTCGAGGCTAGACTTATAGTTATGGTTTTGTTGGCAGTTATCCTGCTGACTTGTATGTGAAATGTAGGAAGATGAAAACTGCATGTCAAGTGGTTGAGGAAATGTCAAAAGTTAATGAGGTCTCCTATAATGCAATGATAGCAAAGTATGCTAAGAATGGGCAGGGTGGGGAGGCTATAATATTGTTTCATCAAATGCCAAGAACAAAGCCAAAGCGAGCAAGTTTGCATTGCCTAACATTCGTAGGGAAAGTGCCAATTTAAAATCCATGGACTATGACACACAACTCTACTCCACTGCAATCAAAATTGTTTTCAAGTTAGATCCCTTCGGGAAATTGTCTTCTTGACATGCATGCTAAATGTGGGATTGTTGAAGATGCACATAAAGTATTTAATATAATGTACTCTCATACATGGACTTCAATGTTTTCAGGATATCATCAACACAACTATAGTGAGTAATCCATGGATCTCTTTCTTCTAATGAAATGGGAAAATCTTAAGCCAAACTAGTTTACATTTGTTTGTGTGATTATTTATTTGGATTTTATTGTAGTAAATGTTATTGTGACAATGTAAGTAAAATGTGAGAGCCTAGAGGAACATAGAATGTGAGGACTTATCTTTGCATTCCCATTGTCAATTGTTCCTGCAACTGACATTCATCCAAACTTGATTGCAACAAGAGAATCCAAAACCACATTGTTGCAATCAATAAGCCAACATCAGGGTTCCTTTAGAGGATGAGATTATTCTTCTCTTTTACTCGCGTTTTATTTTCTTTGAAGAATGCAACTCAAGTGAATTGTGTAATACTTTGTCAACTTCTAGATTTCTTGGAAATTATCCTTTTCTATCTTTGAGAACAAAGTTATGAGTGGGGGATCCACAACATGTGAAGATGGACTCTTGAAGGCAAAAAAAGGTCCATGCCCATGCCATCAAATTTGGGATTGAGCTAGAAATGTTGATGTGGAACACCTTGTCAATCGTATTCCAAATGTGAGAGCATTGAGGTTGTGTGCCAAACATTTGACAAAATGTTTGAAAGAGATTTATCTCCTCGATTACAATGATTGCAATTTGTTCCCAATAAGGGTACGTTGTGGAAGCTTTGTGGCTCTTTTTTGAAATGGTAGGGACTAGATTGAGGCCAAACTAGTTTATGTTGCCAATGATTTGAAGCGATGTACGAGTTTACTGGTATTGGAGTTTAGAAAGTAGGTCTATGCTTGTATTATCAAGGCTGGGCTTATGTGTTATAGTTTTTTTGGTAGTTATCTTGTTGACTTGCATGTGAAATGTAGGAAGGTGGAAAATGCATGTTAGGTGGTTGAGGAAATGTCAAAAGTTAATGAGGTCTCCTATAATGCCATAATAGTAAGGTATGCTAAGAATGGGTAGAGTGGGGAGGATATAATATTGTTTCATCAAATGCAAAGAACAAAGCCAAAGTTCAACAAGTTTTCATTTCATAGCACTCACAGGGAAAGTGTAAATTTAGAAGCCATGAAAGATGACACACAATTCCATTCCACTACAATCAAAATTGTTTTTGAGTTGGATCCCTTTGGGAAATTGTCTTCCTGACATATATGCTAAATGTGGGATGTTGAATATGCACATAAAGTATTTAACATAATGCATGAACAAGATGTACTGCCATACATGGACTTCAATTTTTTCAGGATATCATCAATTCAACTATGGTGAGTAAGCCATGGATCTCTTTATTCTAATGAAATGGAAAAATGTTAAGACAAACCATTTACATTTGTTAGTGTTCTCAATCAATTGGATGTTATGGTGGTAATTGTTACTGTGACAATGTATGTAAAATGTGAGAGCCAGGAGGAACATAGAATGTGAGGATTTTTCTTTGCATTCCCATTGTCAATTGTTCCTGGAACTTGCATTCATCCAACTTGATTGCAATTAGAGAATATAAATCCACATTGTTGCAATTAATAAACCAACACCCAACGTTCCTCCAAAGGATTAGATTATTCTTCTCTTTTACTCTTGTTTTATTTTTTGTGAAGAGTGCAACTCGGGTGAACTGTGTAATACTTTCTCAACTTCTAGTTTTCTTGCAGATTATCCATTTCCAACATTGAGAACATAGTTGTGAGTCAGAGATGCACAATGTGTGAAGATGGAATCTTGAAGACATAAAAAAGGTCCATGCCCATGCCATTAAATCTAAGATCGAGCCAAATTGTTTTTATGTGGGACAACTTTTCAATTGTTGTCCAAATGTGGAAGCATCGAGGTTGCATGCCAAACATTTGACAAAATGTTTGAAAGAGATTTATCTCCTAGACTACAATGATTGTAATTTATTCCTAGCAAGAGCATGTTATGGAAGCTTTGAGGCTCTTTTATAAAATGTTAAGGATCAAATCGGGGCCAAACCAATTTCTCTTGCCAATGTTTTGAGGCGATGTACAATTTTACTAGTATTGGAGTTCATAAAGTAGGTATGTGCTTGTATTGTGAAGGCTCTGATTATGTGTTATGGTTCTGTTGGAAGTTATCTTGTTGACTTGTATGTGAAATATAAGAAGATGGAAAATGCATGTCAGGTAGTTGAGGAAATGCCAAAATTTAATGAGGTCTCCTATAATGCCAAAATAGTAAGGTATGCTAAGAATGGGCAAGGTGAGGAGGCTATACTATTGTTAAATCAAAAGTGAAGAATAAAGCCAATGTTGAGGAAGTTTTCATTGCCTAGAATTCCTAGGGAAAGTGTCGTTTAGAATCCATAGAAGATGGCATGCAACTCCACTCCACTACAATACAAATTGTATTTGAGTTGGATCCCTTCAAGAAATTGCCTTCCTGGGCTTCGATGTTTTTAGGATATCATCAACATAAGTATGGTGAGTAAGCAATGGATCTCTTTCTTCTAATGAAATGGGAAAATGTTAAACCAAATCCATTTACTTTTGTTAGTTTTCTCAATTATTTGGATGTTATGGTGGAAAATGTTATTGTGACAATGTATGTAAAATGTGATAGCCTAGAGGAACAAAGAATGTGAGGATTTGTCTTTGCATTCCCATTTCGATTGTTCCTACAACTAAAATTCATCCAATTCGATGGAAACTAGAGAATCTAAAACCACATTGTTGCAATCAGTAAACTAGCACCCAGGGTTCCTCTAGAGGATGAGATTATTCTTCTCTTTTACTCTTGTTTTATTTTCTCTGAAGAATACAACTCAAGTGAATTGTGTAATACTTTATCAACTTCTAGTTTTCATGCAGATTATCCTTTTCTAGATTGTCCTTTGCTTCCAAATTATGATAATGTTAATATGTTTGGGAATGGTATCTACAATAATTGATACTTAAATCAAATAAAAATTGTCAATACACAGAATAACTCTAGCACAAGTTGGAAGAGGTCTTATGCTATATTCTAAAAGTGTGCCCACTATTTCTACCTTATTAACTATCACTGCATAATTTATTTCCCATCTTTTCCATTTGCATTTAATTGTAGGTAAAAGTGCTCATAAGCTTGAATTTTTGGGACTTCAGTTTTTTCTAACATTACTAAGATATCAATTACTAGTAATGTCCACATTCTAGGTATTTTAAGACTAATGTTTTAAATCCCTAATTATAATCATTATTTATTAGATTTATAATGTTTCAAAGATGATATCAAGTCAAACATGCAAGAAATTTTTCTCTGAGAGAGATGGCATCAAAGATGATCTCAAAGTGATGGAGTGGTCCGAGAATTTCTATGAGATATTTCTCTATAAAAATTCTACGATGGGGATCTTTTACTGAC
>JZKD02S2231880.1:345121-366928 GCA_000966675.3 Picea glauca | reverse complement strand
AAGGATGGTCGAGATACATCAGTGGTGGAAAAAACCTTGTATCGACAAGTTGTGGGGAGTCTTTTGTATCTCACTAGGGGTTGTCTCTTGGTACATGTAGGAACCACTTGAGTTACACTGGAAGGCTACCTAGTGCATCCTCATATACGTTTAGGAACCATTAGTTGTGGGATTTTATATGCAACAAGTTGCAATTTGGATCTCATAGGCTTCATTGATTCTGACTGGGTTGGCAATGGCATCGATTGCAAGTCCACTTCCAGGTACATGTTGAGTTTGGGATCCGACCCAATCTGTTGGTCGAGCAAAAAAAATCAACTATTTTTCTATCTTCAGTAGAGGCCAAGTACAGGGGAGCAGTCAATGTCACCATCTAGGCACTGTGATTACAAAACTTCCTCATCGAGCTCAAAATTCAGTTCCATCGTTCGACTATGATCTGGTGTGACAACCAGAGTACACTCAAATTTTGTCGAGATCTAGTACAGAGACAACAGACAAAACATATCGAGATCCATATGCATTTTATCCGGGAGTTCGTTCATGACAAGGTCATTGATTTGCAGTACTGCCCTTCCACCGATCAGACTACCGACATCTTCAGCAAGACTTTCACTGAGAAAAAATTCCACAGTTTGCGTGATCGTCTTGGAGTGAAGGACACAATTGCCTAGCAATCGTCTTTCTCTTCTTTTGATACATTGTACTTTGGGGGGGGGGGGGGTGTCCCATGAGGTTTTCCCTCTTCCCTCACTTTATTTCAATGTTCATTAGTTGTATTGTTCATGGGTACCTAACATGGCCTCTATTGTCGGGACCCATTCATTATGTATACTCCCTAGTAGTGTTCAGGGGGGGTGTTGGAGATATTACACACACTTAGGATTTTCCTACTTTTCTTTTCTTAAGTTTATTTGGCTATGTTGAGGGTCCCTTAATTTGAGATACTCTCCCCTCATTGAGGATATTCTCCCCTATACAAGGGTCTCATATACCCTCCAATCAATCCTTAGTTACCTTTCAGTTAGACTAGTTGAGTGAAGTTTTACATGTCAACCTTGGCTTTATCACCACGTGTTGCATGCTAACCTTGGGATCATCACCATGAATACAAAATTGCATTAGGATCATCACCAGTAAAGCACATTCCACATGTGTGAGTGATATCCTCCTCATTTCACTCTAGTTTAGCTAGTTAATTGACGATCGCATGGCCAGTTAACTATGACTAGGTGGCAGTTGACTCCAGTGACTGCCAATGTGTGTCACATCTCTCGAGAACACTCCTAATGCACAATATATTGGCTACTATGGTGAGTTAGTTGCATCATACATAGTATATCACTTGTACCATAACATTCTCTTACTCGTATAATATAAATTATTTCATTCTTTTCTCAAATTTTTATCTTCTCTCTTCATCCACCATTGCAAGTTGTGTATGCTTCATTGTTAATTAGATCTTTTGTGCAGGTATCTCAGAAACTCTACATAGGTGACTAAATTCCTTATGATCTCAATCAAGCATGTAGATTACTGAATTTAATTAATGCATAAATAAATTTCAGACCATAACATTAATCACACAGTGGTTGGAAATTAAATAGTTGAATCAAAAAATCAATTTCACACAACATGGGTAATTACTGCTTCAAAATTATCTTTTCATTCCTTCGAAAAACTTATAAGAAAACTTCCACAAGCTACCTAATAAACATCACTACATGGATACCATAAAACACTTCAAATTGAACAAAACAACTTGTTGGGAGAGTATGGTTTGTTGTATGGTGTTATGGCATGTATGCATGGAATCTATGAACACATGCACAATCCTATGTGTATGACTGTACATAATTGTACAATCATGTCTGTATAATTGTAGGGATTTCTATATGACTTTATGAAACTGTGGGAATCTTTGTACGAGACTGCTTGCTACCTTGAAATGCCTCTTTCATGTATGTCTATTATCTCTCCCTCTCTCTGTCGCTCAACATGCTCAATTACTCAAGTGTTCTTGTGCGTTTAAACTCTCTATATTGACTTGTTTTTATAGTTTTAACTGAGACTGAAACCCTAATTTATTTATGATATTACTCCTAGTCTAATTCATGCATGCATGAAATACAATTTTTAGACTCAACTGCTAAAATTAAGACTTTAAATTTTTAACTAAAGTGAGTTACAAAATAGAATTACTTTTTCGAAAATATCTTAACCTACTTCTCACATGTTCACACTGAACTTGTGCAGAAGTTCTTGTCTGAGCTATAATTCTCAACATCATTATAACTTCAACAACCTCCTTTCATTCATTCTTCAATCAAACAAAACGATATTTTACAAATAAACTAACATTTGGATCAAAACTTATCTCTTTGAATGACAAATGAAGACTCAGAATGAACGAAGAATAGGATAATGTAATCACATGAATAATAAAGGCAAGATTGAATGACAAATGAAGACTCAGAATGAACGAAGAATAGGATAATGTAATCACATGAATAATAAAGGCAAGATGAAGAGTTTGGGTATGAATGTAAATAATCTCATATTTCCATCATAAAAAGGGAAAGGAAAGAGAGATTAGAATGGGACCAAGGTAAAGTGAAGACTTTCCCACTTGTCTTTGAAGATAAAAATGATGTCTTTTAAACTTTGTTAACAATGGTAGCCATATAAGTTGAAAGACGAACATTTTGAACAAGGTTCTTCATTATAAGAAGCATTAGAGGGACCTTTCATGATAACCAAGAAGCTCCTTTCATGATAACCGAAAGCTGGGCAAGCTTAAACTTATTAATTGTGTGTTACAAATGACTAGGACATGACTTTATCAATTAAGAGATCACAACATTAACTTTGCGTGAGGCATAACTACCAAAGAAAATAATTATGAAGCTAAATGAATAATCCCAAAATTAACAATCACAAAAATATTTCCTGAGCTTGAATAAGTTGAATCGGGTGTCAATACCAGCATAGGTTTGGGCTCATTAATGACTCGATGCACCAGGGAAATAGTAAACCGTTTCCTTTTGTTATTTTGAGATAACATAATCAAAGGCGAAGGGCCAAACTTGATGTTTTTAGTGTCCAAAACTTGGCTGCAAAACTGAGCATGGTGATCATGTAAAAACTCAAAACTGAGCACGGTGATCATGTAAAAACTCAAACAAGATGAATAAATATGGCCAAGAATATAAAATACAAGTCAATCCTTTGGTGGATAATTCTAGAAAGCTAAATTTGTGTTTAGAGATATTTGAGAAAGGTCAAAATAGTACATAGAGCTCATGGATGGCTCCAAATACATGTTAAGATTCACAATATGCAACAAGATATTAAAATAACTAACATTAAAATCACAAAACTCGCAATTATTTGCATTAGAGTATATAATTGGGATGAAGAGTAGGGTCTTCACAATGTCAATGGTTGCATGATATCAAATCTATTGCATTAGCTCAATTGGCTAGCTCTCAATAGCAAGCACTAGGTCTCAATGTCAAGTCTACATCAAGTCTTTAAGCTAGTTGTCACTGTGGATGTGGATGTGGGCTTCACTTGATGTCCCTGCAAGGTCAATGTATAATAGTCTATGAGACCCACTTTACACTAGGTACCATCCTTGAAATGAGAAGAAGTGTTGGGGGTTTCTTGGATATGTAAAAAAATACAAATCTACTACATGCAAACCAAATTTAAGTGGAGGAAAAAAACTAAGTACAATCCATAAAATTATTTGAGAGCATGATTAAAAACATGATTAACCAATAAACCCATTTCCTTAGGAATTTTGGTCTGTAAATAGTAGGCATAGCCTATCTTCTTCACCAACACGTATTCTTAAGAAAGTTATAATCCCCTCCGATTCTTATGAATACTTTCATGAGAAAGATACACAAACTATTGTAAATTTCTATTAATAACATGTACTTGGATTGCTCTTCTATGAAATGTTCAAACACCAAATAACTCAACTCAACCAAGCTTCACTTTCTCTTTTCCTTTGGGCATACTCATGCTTCAACTCAAATATATCATATACACAATGCTCAACTATGTGTTTAAATTCAATTCCCAAACAACATTCAATTAAACTTAATGATATGACCACTCGCATCAATATATGCATAAGATGAAAACTAATTATTTATATGAGAATTGGCTTTATACAAAAGTGGTGAGTAGAATAAAACATTTACTTCCCATACCAATCACATTTACCAAGTAAAATATAATTATTTCCAATGCTAAGTTAGCATGGAAACATCCAAGCCAAGGCGAATTCTCCATTCCAAACTTGAGTAATCAATTAAGAATTCAAATCCTACTTGCTAGGCTCCATTTACTACTAGATCTCATCCCAAATCACTAAACGACGTCCCATAATTCTCAATACACCCAAGCAGCCAATAGTGCGACCCTGGGAAGTAGGGGGTAGCTTGTCCATTGTGCATATGGATTGTACGACCCACGTACAGTCACTAGGCAAGAACAAATAGCATGTACGGCCTACGTGTAGGTCAAATGATAGCTAGAGGCAGCATATGACCTCTCTACAATGCCCAAGTAAGTGCACGAGCTCAACAAACAACCATAGACTGTAATTTGTGGCGGAAGAATCTTAGCAAAATGACTCGAACCGTTTAATAGCTTTAAAAAAACAAATTAGAAACTCCTTATAGAAAGAATTGTAATATAATCTTAGACTATGTGATGGCGAATGGAAGAGAATAAAGAACTATTGGGATTATCACTTGATCGTGTAACTATGAAGGAAATCTCCAAAACTAAAACTGGGTATGAATTCCCAACCTATTAACTAAGTATGTGTAACAATCTAAATACAAAGTAGCTTTATATTGGGATTATCACTTTATCGTGTAACTATGAAGGAGATCTCCAAAACTATGGGTATGAATTCCCAACCTATTAACTAAGCATGTGTAATAATCTAAATACAAAGTAGCTTCATTTTAAACTCATGTGTAGAAAATAAAATTATAAATAGAGAGATTCATCACACAAAAACTGAGTGTTTACCCTATAAGCCTAAATTGGAAAACCAACATTCAATTGGCTTCACACGGGATCTTTATTTCTTGTTAATGTGCAAGTTATATCACCCTCGAGCTCTTTGGTCCACTCTCATTCTTCTCGTGGGAATCTAGCAACATCTCCTTTCACCCTCGACCAAATAACCTCTTCCTTTTCAATGCAAGAGTGAATAGGAGAATAGCTCAGTTGGGGTTGAATTTGGAAGGCTAGGTGTCCCCAAGTCCAGTGTGTTTATCTTCTCTTGTCTTTTTTCCAATTACATTTGAGGTATAGTGTCATGTTTTTTTTAATACACAATTTTTTTCCCATTCATTTACATTCCCCATGCTTACATTGAGAGTACTATATTAATGCAAGTGTGGACACCAGTTGTGATGGCATGGGGCCCTTCACGCCATCAATCATGTTTCCTACCTTGTCCATAACATTGAACCTTGTCTATGTTGATCCTTGTAAAACCTGAGCTGATAGCCAATTGTTTCCATGTAGATCCAATTTGAATCATACCTCCACATTAGAAGGCTTTTGGTCTCCAAAATATTCAAGTGATAGGAGAGGAAGCTTGCTTGCAAACTAATTCCTCACATAACATTTCACTTTCCTTGAACTTTTCCTTTTGAGGGCAATTTGCCAAATATTTGATTGTCCTTTGCAAGTTACTCGTTCCTTCCACTATAGAATTTTGTCTTGCTTCAATTATTCAAAAGTGTGTGGTGCAAAGTCTTTCACAATGGGGAGAACCCGATGGTCCTCTTCTCCATCCAACACAGAGGGCTCAAACAATGTTAGATACTCCACATTCACCACCGAGATAATCTACCTATAAGAGGAAGTATTAATTTGAAGGCATTCTCATTGACTTGCTTAATGATGTCAAAAGGTTTGTATTTGAGGGGCTTAAGTTTCTTTACTACTCCTTGCAATCGTTCCTTGCGGAGGTAAAGCCACACCTTATCTCCAATATGTAACTTATGGTCTTCTCTATGTCAGTCATGTATGGATTTATATTGCTACTAGCTTCTCTCATGCTTCTCATGTACCTTTAGATGTGTCTAACTAATCTTACCCACAAATGTGCTTCACTTCTTCTCATCTCCTTATAGTTTTGCTTCATCCCTCTATTGTCCATACACAATGTTAAATGACAAGGGAGGTCAATAGTCAAAGCAAGTCTCAAAAGGTGAATTGTTGGTGGAAGAATGAAGTGCTCGATTGTATGAATGTTGCATGTACAACAACTGCTTGTCTCAAGTCCTTGGTAGCTTGCTATTGTACCCTCTCAACAATTGTACCAACGTTTAGTCAACAACTTCTATTTGTCCATCAATCGAGGGATTAAATGTAGTGAAATACTTTAGCTTGGTATCCATTCTCTCTCAAAGTGTTGTCCAAAACCTACCCACAAACCTACTAGCATGATCAGATATGATGGAGCTTGGCAATCTTAAGTGTACCCAAACATGATTGAAGAATAACTAAGTTGATTCTCATCCAAAGATCATCTTCTTGTATGGAATGAGCACACACATCTTGCTAAAGCCTACTATGACAAACAACTAACCATGGCCTCTGCAAGACATAATCAACACTCCAACAATTTCCATGGAGATGGTATCCCAAGGCCTGCTTGGTACTAGTAGTAGCATATAGAGCCTAAGCTCTATGTTGCTTGGCTTACTAGTGCTGTAAAGAACATAAACTGTATCAAATTTAACCACCTACTCCTGCATCTTTGGCCAGTACATATACCTCTACAAATTTTCCATTATCTTTGTTCCACCAAAATTTGTAGCAATCCTAGAAGTGTGGTATTCCCTCATCAACTAAAGTCTTCTATTATGTGGTGTGCACAACTTGTCCAACTTGTATAACATCCCATCTTGGAGGTGATATTCATTTCCTTCCATGGCATTAACTAGCCTCTCCTTTAGTTTCTTGTATACTCCTTTAAAATCCTCATTTTTCTCATAGCCTTCATTTGTTAGTTCACAAGTGAAGGGCTCAAGCTACATTATCAATCCAACTACTGCAATTTTCTTTAGTTGGGTTTATGAAATCATATCATCTAGCTTATTTGTATGTCCTTTCATGTACTTGATCAATAGGTGTAATTGTTGCAAGAATCCTAACCACTTGTAATGCATCACTTGTTGCATCTTGCTTTGACCTTACAGATACTGTAGGGGTTGAGTGATCGATGTGTATGATGGTCTCTTGCATAATAACATAGAGCTCTTTGTCATATGTGGGGTATTTAAGTACTACTCCATGAAACAATTCTAAATGATAACATATTGGTCTTACTACTTGCATATGCACTACCCATAATGCACATCCACTGGCATATGTCTCCAATTCAAATGGTTGTTGTAAATTGGGCATGGATAGGACTAGAGCATTGCTAACCTTCCTCTTCAATTCTTTGAATGATCATTGTTGTGGTTTACCGCAATGAAAGATCTTCCCCTTGGAAGTGTTGATGATTACAATTGTGTGAGACATTCTCCAGGACATAGACTGAGTGAGTCGGCCCGAGAGAGAGCCCATGAGTTGTGTGTGTTGTTCCTCTCTAAGATAGATGAGGAACATTGTGTGCCCCTGTGTGGGGTGAGGAAGCCCATGATTTGGGTGTGTCCATGAGATGGGTGTGTGGTTTCTCTCTGAGACGAAGATGGAACGTTGTGTGCCCCTATGTGGGGTGAGGAAGCCCATGAGTTGGGTGTGTAGTTCTCTCTGAGACGGAGATGAAATGATGTATTGGTCTCCTCTATGCAGAGATTTGAGATGATGTGATACTCCAGATGATTCTCCCTTGAGATGCATTGAGAAAGAGATTTGATGAGTAGAACATGCTTGTGGTTGAGCACAAGTGAACACGATCCTAGTGGCTGAGCACTAGTGAATGTGATTCTCCCGTGAGATGCAATGAGATAGAGATGTGGACATCCCTGTGGCTGAGCACAGATGGATGTGCCCCTAGTGGTTGATCACTAGTGGGTGTATGAGATCCCTTGCTATATTTTCCAAGAGTCAGACTTACCTGCAACCCTATTTGTGATGTAAAGGGTATAGGTCAACCCCACCATAAAGTGAAATATAATTAATGTAAAAGATAATTAATATGGTAATTATTAATTATATTGTGAGTTATTGAGGTCGTCCCTGTTGTGCCAATAGACACTACTTTTGATATGTCCAGTCTAATACAAATAAAGGTAAATTCCCCATTGTGGAATCATAACACAAGTGCGAGTTTGGAAATTTCAGCAAGTACTGGTTCTTGAGAAAAACTGCGCACCTCTATTGGGCATTATCTTTCTAGGTTTTGTGAGCACCCTTTTGTGTGCTAGGTTTATGGTGTGGGAGGTCTTTCTCTTAAAGAATATAACAAAGGAATGGCTATGTTTTCTTCCCTTGTTGAGAAGGGTTTCTGAGGATACTTCTTCTGTACTTGTGCATGGTATTTCTTCTTATGATCTTGGTTTCTGCAACAAATTGTTAATGGTGAAACTGCAAATGTCTATGGTTCAAGTAAAATGCTAAAAATGGAATAAACTTCATACTTCAACCTATCTTAATGAAAAATCATCAGGAAGTCATGGTGTGCAATGATGTTGCTACCATAGAAAATTATGAAATGAACTTCCTCGAGTATTGAGCCTCTCCCATAAAAATTTTGACCGCTGTCAAGCAGGTGGTAATAGGTCATTTTCTGATGGCTGTGATCTGTTGAGTGCTCAACACACCCTAAAAGCTTTATGAAATTCTGCCACTTTTGGGTACAACTTGTTTTCTTTTGTTTTAATGTCTGAATTAAGTTCACTATGGAGGGATGGTTTATTTTGTTTCTATGACTCTTATCGATCAAATCGGATTTGTTTGAACTTGTTAAATGAAGCATTGTGTCTAAAAGAACTTGGCATTCTAACTAAGAATTTGCAACTAACATTGAGACTAACACGCTTGTGTTCGACATCCGCAAAATCCAATCTGGTAAAATAGCCACACAATAACACTAATCATCGATGCACCATCGATGTCGGTAAAAGGCAGAGTAAGTTTGCGTTAGTTATTCACCACAAAGATTCAGGAGATAGTCGATCCCCATCGACGTTGGTGAAATATGAGAGGGATAAACATTGACAAGATCCATGACAAACCTCCGACAATCGATGACGAACGCGCTTGTTCGGGGTCGGTGAAATCTCAAAGGGTAAATCATTGAAAATTTCTGCATTGAACACATCGCCGATCACCGATCCTTGATACTTTTCAGCATTGGCGGGGTAGGATCTACTGTTAGAACGATTAGCTAAGGGAAAGTCCTTGTTTCTGAAAAACAAGATTAAATGAAGACACTGGTTTCAAGTGCCACGTGTCTTTGTCGCATAGGGATTTCGTATGGTCTAGTTTCATCCTGAGTCACCTTAAGGTTCATGTGTCCTAGTCACACTTCTGAGTCAACTTTTCCACGTCAACTCGGTACGGCAAGATGGACCGACATCAGAGCTTTTGCCAGGAGATATCAACAAACAAATTTTAAAGAGAAACCTCGCCTCCCGATCCACCAGTTAGATCAGCGAAACGATGGGATGTTTTCAGCACGAGATACTATTGGATTTTTTCATTTAATAGGACAATTAATGTTTCGCCCCACATACATTGTTACCTCATGCACCGATGGAACAACGAGAATTTGAAATCGGTGATAGACCATGTTATAGCCCGCGCCCACGTCGTTGACCTACGATCAAATTTAATTTTAAACATAATGAAGATCTGGCGACAGATTTTGTAGAACTGCACTCATTTCCCAAATTGAATAGATGATGCGATAAGATAAGTTCATCTCTATTTAAATCACGAAAACAACTTCGAACACTTCTGTTATGCACACAAGTTTCCATTTCCATAGAATTCGAAGAAGCGAAGCAAGCATCTCAAGACTACATTGATTCTCATACCATCGAAACCAGGTTAAGCTAGCAACATAGGTATGTGTTAAATTTTATCAGTTCGACGGTCGTAATTTGTTATATATATCAATATTTGATCTTTCACACAGTGTCTAACTATGTTCGAGTTGCAGGGGAAAATTCCTCCAATAAAGCCAACGACCAGACGCTCATCGAGGGCACTTAAGCTAAAGGAGGCAAAAATTGGTGAGGGTTCTTCTCTTGGTACTGCGAGGTAGTTGGAAAATGCTCGCAGGGCAGAGACGGTCATTAAAACCTCGACGAAGAAATAATTCATTCAATCCCCGGTATTCAGCAATACGAAATCAACCACTGGATCCAAAATAATGCTCCCATAGTGGGGAGATCTATTCAACAGAATCAACCGGGAGGATTACTTGGAGTTTATCCCACACAATGACCGAGATGTAAGGGCGCTATACGACCAAGTTTTCCCAAACATTCGACGGTCGTGCTTGCACATGGTAGCCCGACGAACTCCATTTTCCCCATACATCGAGACCTCGAGTTGGTTAATTGATCACACAAATGCGCATAAATGCTCGATCAAAGATGAGAATGGCGGGTGTCTCAGAGTTTTTCTCTCGAAAAAAGTTCAAAAGTATTACAAGCTTAGGGACCCAGAGGAGCGGATGAACACAGACTTCATGGTGAATTTCTATGAATTCCACGACACCAGCCGGTTGATGGCCTCATTGTGGAAGGAAGACACAAAATTTACAAACCAGAGCAATGGTTGGTATGGGACAGTGAACCTGAGGGAGCCATACATCTACTTGATGGCTCTTATTTTCCGACTAAACGGGGAAAGGGATTGTGCCAAGTTCTCGAAAGCATGGATGCCCCTAGCATACACTATGGCTATCTCAGGGAGTAGTTTCAACTGGGGAGCAATCATCTCCAAGAAATTGAGCACCAATGTATTGCAAGCTCAAATGTTGAAAGAAGGAGAATCTCATGCGTTTCACATGGCCTTGTACCTACTCGATGTAATCTGCGCAAGGAATGTCTTCACCGGTATGAATTTAAGCTGGCACGTTGTAGAACTGTATGTTCATGTCTACTTCAACATAATATGGGAGAACAGGTACAAAAAATTGTATGCCCTTATTTGCGATGAATTCATCGCCCAAATTTATTTCATTTTATTTAAAAAGGAATGCCCAAGGTTGTCTGTAGCAACCAAGAAAATGATATCGAAGGTAGGCCACTGGTATCTAGACGAACACACAACTTTTATCATGGTGTTCGAGGCCACTGGAGCACCACATTTACTCCCTGCTCATGTCCCAGACTGACTCATTGTAGGAGAAATATGTTATCAGACGATCCTGCAGGGCTATAACGCCACACTAGTTAAGGACAAGAAACGAGCATTCACACTCTATGGATTCCATGTGGGGTTTTACATAGTGAAATACATTGCTCAAGCCAAACAAGAAGGTTTGATTTAGCTTGAATTCAGGTTCTCGACAGGTTAGTTTCGCAAGCATGACCCTAAAGACTTGGTCCCCTAACACGCTTCACAAGTATCATCATGTTGGCCATACATGCATGACAAGTTTGAAGATGAGATTTTTAGAGAATGCACCCAGGAATGGGAGGAGGTATTACAGAGGAAACCCAACCCGAACATGACCAAGTTCAAAGCTATGAGCATGGATGATCAAGTTGAGACAATAGAGCAGTTGTCTCAAGAGGCTCTTAGGGTTAGAGAAGAAATCAGAGAAGCAGAGACCACAGAGGCACAAAGGAGAGGGTTGTTGTTACTAGAAGGATCCTAGAGAGTCATTGACCAGTTAGAGAATGATTCTCAACTCATAGAAATGATGAGGATCCCCTCGAACGACCCAATCAAAATCGAAGGAGAGCCACGTGGCTTAGAGTCAATACAACTGGAGGAAATCACTAGTTTGGAAAACCCTAGAGTTCCATCAGTAGAGATTAGATCACCGGTGACCATTCCAACCCAGCCCGAGGTTTCAAGAATGCCAAGTGAAACAGGTGTACCAAACCCCTTGCTTGATCTAATAACCATCTATGACGATGAAGAGAGCTCAGAGGTCTCCCTGGTAACTTTGATACTGATTATAGAGGAGATGGAAATTGAGAAAATATCAGCCCCAAGTCCCGATGCTTCAGTTCAAAACCTTCCGTAGAGCGACCATGAGGTCAAAAGTGTTTTAGACACTGAGTTGCTCGATCTGTCAGAGACCCCAAAAGACAACTCGAGGGATGAGCTAGGATCGAGTGGTCAAAAAGAGGCAGTTCAACAACAAGAGATCAACACCTCGATAGCTGATTACCAAGTAAGTATTGAACCTATCACTGGTTCTTCAATTTTGGTCGATGCCTCAATAGCCGATGAAAAACAAATGGAGGTCGAGCCATCAGAGTGTGTGAAATAAATCCAGGAACCAATCCTAGAATAGATACACACAATAGGGAGCCTAGGAAACACTCTAACTTGGGGAGAACAACAAATCCTTGAGTCTGTTGATGAGGTCGTCGATATACAGGTGATTGCTTATGATAGAAAGAGGAAAACCATCATGAAGAGGACCACCAAGAAGAGAAGACTCACGTTGGATAGCTCAATTCTCATCACCACAGAGGAGAAGTTGCTCAGTACAAAACATGCAAAGACATCTGAGCTCATCAGCACATGGATGGCTATCACAGATGCCACGTTGGATCGAGCAAGGGGAGATGAAAAGGAACTGGCCGTTGCACTAAAGGAGTTGGAGAATCTGTGTCATTTGGAAAAATACTATCAAGACTCAATGCTGGCCATAATGTTTATGAGGATTGAGTTTCAGGATGCTTATGCAAAGTTCACAGACGAACGACATATTTTCACTGTAGGAATAGCCGATTTCCAAGAAGATACCCTTATGGCACTGGAAACTTGCAAAAATGTGGAAAGGTGGTATGAAAAACCATACCAAGCAGTGGAAATAATTGATTACATCAGTGCGGTGCAAAAGGGTCGAGCCACAGAAGAGCACGGTATTCGAGTGCTAAGGGATAAAAACGTCTCTCGGATTAGGAAAGAAACTGAATACTGGGTAAGGATGGCCCAGGAACCTTAGCGGGAGATACAGAAGAAGTGGGCCAAGTGCGAAAAGGACTGGGAAAATATTAATCGGGAGATGAAAGGCATTGGCCTCCCAAAATTTGGCTCACCCGAAGACTTTATCGACCTGCATGACATAGTCAAGCGACATGTAGAACAAGACTCAACATGGGCATCCGAGATTGCACAGGTGGCAAGCATGGCACCAATTCAAATACAACAATTTATGGAGCATCCGATCAAGGCTCGTGCAGTTCTGCAGTGGTTGAGTGCCAAAATAGTCAAATACATAGAATGAGCAGTAGAAGTGAAAGAAATTATTTCAACCCCGATGGACCAACATAGGTTCTTGTATGCCAACACATGCAAGGATCTCTTCGTCAAGTGGTCAGAAAATGAGAAAAGTCATCCACTTCAGTAGAACCATGAGATGATTCCCAGAGAACAAAGAGATTAAGCGCCACGTTGTGATATTTTGTTTTACTTAACTTAGAATTGTAGCAACTAGTTTTAGTTAGTGATTCTTTATAAATAAGGGGATTGACCTTTTAGCAAAGGTCGATGGTTTTGAGAAAGGACCCTCTTTTATGGAATTGTAAATAACTATTTCCGGACAACCTTAATTGAGAAGTCTTGTTTAGGACCAAAGACAAAATTATGTTTTTCAACAAAGGCGTTATGTGATTGGATTTAGGAGAAATTACTTCCAACTTTATTTCAGTGATTGATGTTGTAACAAGTAAGAGTTTCTGAATCTGTTGATAAGTTATCTTTTTCAATGTTTTTTGCAGTTCTTGTTGTTAATGATGGAAAGCAAATCATTGTGTTAATGTGTGATTAATGTTAGAGCTAAGGAACTTATTTTTCTTCCCATCATCTTATTACATGCGTATTTTTCTTACGATAATTATATCTTAGTCACTGATGAAATACCAACAAGTTAACGTATTAGTACTAGGCTTGTAATAGGTGTGAATATATTTGTATGCATGCTTGAGCACGAGGGTTATCCTAGCTCAACCTTCTTCAGTAGTTAAGAATCCCTTCTATCAATTGGTTTATACCAACACACATCATTTTATCAGACTCATCTAATAAAAGAAAAGACAAAAAGAGAACGTTCAAGCTGAAGGAGGAACTTTCATAGGAAGATATCATGTCAATCACCAAGTAAAGCCCATCGATAAATTACCTAGATGTCGAGATCTGGAGAACCATTCCACCATCAAACACTACAAAGTCTAATTGGGCCTCTAAGGCAGGTTTGGTTCCTGTTGTTGAGTTAAAGGGATCTCAGACCCCTCAACACGATCTTGTCTAGATCCACCCTTAGCTCTCCTCCACTTATCATGTTTCCAAGATAAATCGAGGACTCCTTCCCAAACTCACATCTCTTCAAATTTGCAATTATTCAATTCTTCTTTAAGACCTCTAGTACCTGCATCACATGTGAGATGTGCTCTTGCAAGTATTACTGAAGATTAGTATGCCAATTAAGCAGACTATTAAAAATGATTCAATTAAAGGATATAGCACATCGTCTATCATTCTCATGAAAGATGCAGGTGCATTACATAAACCAAAAGGCATCACTAACAATTAGTACAAACCTTGTCTCATCTCGAACATTTTCTTCCACATGTCTTTTGTTTTGATTCTCACTTGATGGTAACCTGATTTGAGGTCCATCTTCGTGAAGAACTTGGTTTGTTGCAACTAATCCAACAAGTCAACAATCCTCGCCGGAGGATATAAATTCTTGATGATAATTTTGTTTAAGTCATGGTAGCCAACACAAATTTCATGACTTCCTATTCCAACAACTACTGCAATTGATTCTTCACTTCATCTGCTTTGATGATGGATTGCCTATATAGTCCAATGTTTGGCAGATTGTAGTGGTGACTCTGCCAACAACTGAATATCATGCTCAACCTCTTGCTTGGGTGGAATCACTTGAGGTTCTTGGAACACCTCTAGGCTTCAATTAGTTGTTATAGTTGTTGGCATTGATTACCACTACACATTTCCAAGGATGTATTCTTCTCTAGCTTGTTTCCTTCTCTCAAAAATAGAAAGATAAACTTCTTTGTGTTGCCAATAATTCTCTTGGCCCAATGAGAACTAACCAAAGAGAGTTTACTTTTTCCTAATGTGCATTTATGGAAAATGCCTTCCCATATTTGACAAGACTATACATGTTTTCTCTCCTCTTGATGGTGGCATCTATTATGTGCAAGTATGGGCTTCTCATGATGCTACCACTTCATCCATGAAGTTCTGGTTGATGCAAACTTGAATCTGATTGTTTCTCGGCTCTTAATTCTAGTCTTGTCTCACCCAACCCAAGGGTATTTCCTTCATAATGACAGTCTCCATGGGCAAACGATAATCCCAACAGCTCTTGATTGAGTGGGAATTAGACTTTTCCATTAGTCTTATTTTATTCACCACCTTTGCATAAAGCCAATTCTCATATAAATAATTAGTTTCCATCTTATGCATATTTTGATAAGAGTGTCCATATCATTAATTTTAATTAAATGTTGTTTAATTGAGGGGGAATATAATGTAAACACATAGTTGAGCATTGTGTATATGGTATACTTGAGTTGAAGGTTGACTACATCCAAAGGAGAAGAACAAGTGAAGCTTGATTGAGTTGAGTTACTTGGTTTCCAGACATTTCATTCAAGAGAAATCCAAGCAAATGCTACCATTTGAAGATACTTTGAAGCCACTCTAGTTCATCTTGTTGTTTAATTGAGTAGGAACTAAATGTAAACAAATAGTTGAGGGTTGTGTATATGGTATACTTGAGTTGAGGCTCGAGTACATCCAAAGTAAAAGAGAAAGTGAAGCTTGATTGAGCTGAGTTATTTAGCATCTAAACATTTCATGAAAGAACAATCCAAGCTCATGTTACTAGTAGAAGCTAAAATGAAGCTACTATGCATTTAAATTTAATGGGTTGATAATTCATTCCTAGTTGTGGTTTTGGGGATTTCCGTCATAGTTATAGTCTTCGTAAGAAAATGATAATCCCAACTTCTCTTTATTCTCCTCCATTCATCCATTTATGAGATTATATATCTAAGGTTGTCATCATAGAGCTATTGCAATTCTTTAGTGGTTCATCTAGTTGTTTGATTGAGTGGGAATTGAATGTGAGCAGAGCTGAGCATTGTGTATATGGTATACTCGAGTAGAAACATGAGTACATCCAAAGGAGAAGAGTAGGTGAAGCTTGGTTGATTTGAGTTACTTGGAATCTGAACATTTCATGGAATAACAATCCAAGAACACGCTACCGGTAGAAACTTACAATAGTTTGTATCTCTCTCGTGAAAGCATTCATAGGAATTGTAGGGGATTATAACTTTCTCAGAAATCTGTGTGGGTGAAATGGACAAGTTATGTGCCGACCATTTATGAATCATATGGTATCAATGCAGGTTCTACGAGTATCGACATAGGCAAGGTTCAAGGATATGGAAAAGGTAAGCATGGGGAACATAAATGAAAGAAAAAAAAGATGAATAGAAAAAAAAATTGTGTATTAAAAAATAAAAACATGAGACACTATCCCTCAAATGTAATTGGAAAAAAGACAAGAGAGGAGAAGCACGTTGGACTTGGGGAGGTTGAAGAGTTGGGGATTCTTGGACTTCCATTTTCAACCCCAATTGATTTATTCTCCTATTTACTCTTGCGTCATAAAGGAGGAGGGGTCTTTGGCTGAGAGTGAAAGGAATTGGTACTAGATTCCCATGAGAAGAATGAGGATGGACCAAAGAGAATGAGGGTACTATAACCTGCACATTTCTAAGAAATAAAGAGCATGGTTGAAGCCAATTAAATGTTGGTTTTCCCATTTGGGTTTCTAGGTTAAACACTAAGTTCTTACATGGTGAATCTCTCTATTTGTTGTGTTATTTTTCGCCTATGAGTTTAAAATGAAGCTACTTTGTATTTAAATTGTAGCACGTTTTTATTCAATGGGTTGTGAATTCACTCCTAGCTATAGTTTTGGGGATTTCCTTCATAGTTATAGTCTCCACGAGAAAATGATAATCCCAATAGCTCTTTGTTCCCCTTCATTCATCTATTTCTAAGATTATAAATCTAAGGATGCCATCACATAGTTGTTGCAATTCTTTAGGGAACTTCTATTTTTTTATTTATTAAGCTATTAGACTATTGGAGTCATTTTGTCGAGATTCGTCCTTCAACAATTACTATTTGTGGTCATTTGTTAAGCTCTTGCACTTACTTGGATATTGTAGAGAGGTTGTATGATGCCTCTAGCTATTGCTTGAATCCACATGCAAGCCATACAAGCCATTTTTTCTTTCCATGGGACCATATGCATGTCGTACAATCCATACGCATAGTGGAAAAGTTGTCTCGTGCTTCTTGGGGTCACATGATTGGATGTTTGGGTGTATTGAGTATTCTAGGATAGTTTCTCAATGATTTGGGATGAGAGATGAGTGGTAAATATATCCCAACAAGTAGAACCTTAATTCTTAATTGATTACTTACATTTTGATTACAGAATTCACCTTGTTTTTTACATTTCCATGCTAAATGTGCTTGGAATGGGAGGTAATTGTCTTATTTTATGCATTGCCTTTGTATAAAGCCAATTCCAGTATAAATAATTAGCTTCCATCTTATGCATATTTTGATGAGAGTGGTAGTATCATTAAGTTTAATTGAGTGGGAATTGAATGTAAACACATGGTTGAGAATTGTGTATATGGTATACTCAAGTTGAAGCTTGAGTACATCCAAAGGAGAAGAGAAAGTGAAGCTTGGTTGAGCTGAGTTACATGGCATCCTAACATTTCATGGAATAGTAATCCAAGCACATGGTACTAGTAGAAATATACAATAGTTTTCATCTTTCGCATGAAAGAATTCACATGATTGGAGGGGATTATAACTTTCTCAGTAATCAATGTTGATGAAGTGGACATGCTATGAATCTACCATTTATGGAATAAGGAATGAATAATGAACAAGACTTAGAACTTTCTCCAAGATCTTGTAAACAAAATATGAGGAAAGAATAACTTAACTTATGGGAATTGTCAACTATATGTAACATTAATATCAACATCGATTGAGACTCCTCAATTGTAGACAATGTCAAGTAATGAACTTAACTTATGGGCAATGTTGACTACATGTAACATTAATCTCAACACTTATCAAAACTTGAAATGGGTATGAGAATTTACTTAGTGAAAGCAAACTCCTCGATTATAAACATTGTCGAGTAACAAGAGACATCTTTAAATTATACAATCGAACCAAAAAAAGAAGAAGAGAGAGACCCAAATTGAACTATT
The DNA here is from genome assembly GCA_000966675.3 of Picea glauca. Taxonomy (NCBI): domain Eukaryota; kingdom Viridiplantae; phylum Streptophyta; class Pinopsida; order Pinales; family Pinaceae; genus Picea; species Picea glauca. The sequence continues at coordinate 348,449 of JZKD02S2231880.1, read as the reverse complement.
CTAAATTGAAGCAAAGATTATCCCAAACCTAGAACATCCTCAGAAACTTAATAAACAAAACATGGATAGTGCATATCAAATGAATCAAGGATCTAGACTTACCTCTACCAATGTTAAAACCAAATACCTTTCTACTAAGGCTTAATGACCATTGAGGTTGTAGGATCTATTCCAACAACTCTTATGGGGTTACTAGTTGCCATTGTGGCTAGTGGTTAATATCACATTCCAATCAAGAACTTGAAGAAGTTGGGGGGGGGGGGTGCGGGTTATGTGGGGCATTGTCAAGGCACTGACTTCCTCACTATGAATGCTTAGACGTGGAAGGATGAGGGGAATTATTTCTCCATTTTTTCTTTGCTAAAACCAAATATACAACCCACCAATAAGTTKCCTCAAGCCACAAATCTTAGTTTGAATAGTTTAATGTAACTAGAGMCGACCAATAGGATRAATGTCCTCCTTGGGTGGTTAAAACCACACTACTCCAAACAATAGTCCAAAACTATCACAAACTCTAGCAAGCTTCTTCACATAATTCATTCATTAAAGGAGCAATAATTTGATAGAAGAATCAATGAATGAGAGAAAACCCTAAACACCATTTCCAATTGAAAGATCATGAAACAATTTCAACTTTAGGATTAGATCAAATAGTGAGGAATCATCCATGCATCAATCAAATCATTCCTCACATGCTACGTTAAATGCATTATGTTGGTGCATTAGTCAAAGGAGAAATGTAAGTTCCCAAAATTGTCACACGAGCCACTCTACACTAGCATTGTATAACTTGCACCTAGATCTCCTATTTTCGAAGTTATCTTCAAGAACCCAAGAACCTCTAGATTGTTAAAGTCACATACTTCTACTACTCAAACTAGAAATTTCAGTCATCTAGGTCTATTCAAAGTCTTGATTTTACCCTAAAATTATAGGTTGTAGTGGGAAAAATTGCAATTTGTGGTTGTAATAATTTTCACAAGCAAACTCCTCCCAAATTCTTGCTAGAAATGTGGCCCGAGAGAAGGGAAAAATGAATGTCATTTATCCCATGCCCTCTACACACAAACAATATCACAACAGATCAGGAGGGCCATCAACACAATTATGGAACATGTGACACCAACAACAAGCAATAGGTGCATAATACAAAGTTCCAATTACAACATTGACCAATCATCCAAGGTTAACAACCTATGTCGAATCAACTAGCAAGCTTCCAAAAATTCATGAACCATTCAACCCCATTCATAATTCAACTTTACAAAGTCCCCAAAGTATACAACTAAACATAAAAGTATATTTGATAGATAATCCAAGATTATACCAACTATTCAATAAGTGCATGTTTAAAGTAATATAACCATAAGAGGGAAAACCAAAATTATATCCATGATATACCTAGCAAGAAGTTGTCAAATAACACCATGATCATTGTACAATTAAAACAACTCACTAGAGCATAAATTATAGATCCACAACCATTGTAACCACATTAAAACATGGAATTTTTTCAATATACAAAGTAGACAAAGCTCGTACAAGGTCAACACATACATGTAAATTGAGTTGATCAATCCATAAATGAATCCAACCAAAAATAACTCTATCATAAGGATTACCATGATTTAAGTGATGACTTCAAATTCCATTCATGCCACATCACAATCACAAGAGATAAAATCACCATAAATCCAAGAACCAAACCAATGATATAACTTCATGAGCATCTACACAATTTGTCATTAAATCATAAATATATTATTTGTCAATACCAACCAACTATGTTATGATCAAGTTGTGATCAAATCAATGAATTGCGCATCACCATTATAGATTACATGAAATTCCTACAATGGTCATTTGAAATCAGATGTGTCAATTGTACCAATGAGTTATTTAATTTGTATCAACACCAAGACATAACCACTATTCAACGTGCCAAAACCATTATCAATGAATCAGAACAACACCCAAATCATCACTAGAATCATGTCAACACCACATCAATCATAAAAGAACTCAATCATCTCATGTTTCCATTGAAGTGACTCTCTTGATGCTTTGACAACAATCTATTATTTCCCCCCTCTTCTCCACATCAATAAATAGATTTAAATTCACACTTTAAGAACAAATTGTAACACTTTACAACCCAAAAATTTATTGATTGTTTTTATGATCAATACATTATTAGGAGTTTAGAAAGTCCTATAATGGTTGATTAACTTGAATTACTGCACAATTCAAGCAATCCAATTATTTGATTTATGATCATTTTCCACACAATTTATGGTTTGTTCCCATAGGATTGGCATCCCTTTGTTGAGATCTTTACCCTCTTTAACTAAGCACTTTGTATGTCTCCATACGGATCATCTATGTAGAGAGGAGAATGACTTGATACTAAGAAAAATTTCTTCAAGCATGACAATTGCAATTTTTTGGCTTTAATCAAAGAGTTTAAGAACTTTCTTTTATCTAAGCTAGTAATCCCCCCATGGTTCCATGATAACAACTTTATACTCTATTAGGTTTGGAGTTTTACTTGAAGGAAAGGCATGGTTAATTGTGGACCGTGTCCCTCATGCTCTATTTTTGGTAGCTTCTTCTTCCCTTGTTTCCTTATGAGCTTTCTAACCTAGACCTTTCTTATGTTGTCTTTATTCTAGAGAGAAGGGAGGCTGATCATCATCTTAATGGGAAGAATATGGAGTGGGGTTGGAGAAAGTCTCACTCTTTAACTACACGATCTAAGGTATTCAACAATGATGGAAGTTGCAAGTCGACATTTAATGAACCTACATCCCCATTTTTGGTGTGTTTTTTTAGGACTATTTCTGCCTCTTTAGGAGGTTGCACTTATGAGTTTGGAGTAGAGTTTTCATTTCCTTGCTTCTATCTTAACATGACTACTTGTTGTAGTTCTTTTTAGTACTACTCTACTAGCATTGATGATATATTTTAGCTTTCCATTTACCATTATTTTGTCTATTGGACATGTGACTACTTATTCTTCACATTTGTTATCTTTCAAAATTTGTCCTCTTTTTTGGTGAGCTTAATAAGAATAAATGTGTTTCTGTTTGAGTAATGTTCTGCAAAATAACTATACTCATGATAAGGATTGTGTTTTAATGATATTTTCTCGTAGTCTAATTTTTAAACATGGATTCAATCTTTTATCTATATTCCCAAGGTTTCGAGTAAGCATTTTTTGAAATCAACTTCAACGCAAATTTTTACACATACATATCTTTTGTTTTAATTTATATTTTTCTATATCTCTATCTAACACGTTTCCAATCTTTATTAATAATTTACG
>JZKD02S2231880.1:260081-288004 GCA_000966675.3 Picea glauca | reverse complement strand
GAGATCATCGAAAGAATATTCCTTAAATGTTATAAGTTTGATGCGTTCAGTGGAATATTTTTAAATTGGAAAAGGGCATGCATGCTCCATTAGGATAAGAGGAAGCTTTTATCAAGACACAAATTTTCAACTAAATATAATTTGAGTTTAACTCACAAGGTATCCATAAGTATCACAAAGACAATGAAAAAATATTCATAACACAATATACAAGAATTAATATTAAAAATACATTCATAATATAAGGTACATCTTTGGTATGGAAAATCAATCATAAAAAATTAACAAAAACAAACAGTAAAAAATATTTTATTATCACTTTATTTGTAAAGGTATAAGCCTTGTGTTGATAACAAAATATCATTCATCACTACTACATATTGTGTTATAATATTTTTTATTTTCATAAAAGCATGAAATAAAATATATAAACTATATTGAAATGATAATTGATTTGGATTATTTTCGGCACGAAATGAGAGTAAAGATAAAACATAGAAATATACATAGATATTGAAGGAGCGACTAATATAACATAGATATATCAAAAATATAACAAGCGACACAGATATACAGTAATACACAATTTCTATTAATGTGCGAAATGTATAGAACTGTAAAAATACAGAGTGAAAGACTCGGTAGAATGGTGGCAACTTATCTCTGAGAAGAGATGTGACGGCTACTCGCATTCGCAAGAAGATGATTGTCACAATGAGTCTCCAAGTCCTTTTTAACATAAATACAAATCCAAAACCCTAACCCCAGGAGATGAAAAACCAACAATTTTGTGGATCCTGTTTTGGGTAGTTTGATGTATCAACTTCTCGGGGGCATAACTTTGGCATACAATCTTCGTTTGGGGCACACGATAGCTCGTTGGAAAGGTCTATCTGAGGACTACACATTCTGCCATCAAAATCTGACTCTGTCTACAATTTTACTGTGGCGAGCCCTAAAAACATTGTTTAGGGTCGCAAAATGATCTCGGAAGTTCAGGACCCGAAAACTGGAAACAAAACTACCAAGGTGGAAGACTCTTTTTCGAGCAAGTGGAATAGGTGGGTGGCCACCAATATCCACTTGGATCAATTCTTCCTCCTTAGGAAGCAATGGTTTCCATTGTGTTGAGTTCCTAGGGGAGAGGGGGAAGCATTTGCTGAACCTGAACCTTGGTGAGTTGTTTGCCTTGCTGGAGAAGTTGTGTTGCTTAGTTTGTTGAAGGTTGTCACGAACCTGTTGTTGCCAGGGTTCAGTCTATTCAACTAGTCGAGCTACATAAGATGATTGTGTGCAGAAGGAATCTTTGCGCTTTGCTGTAACCTTGTCGACCTGCTTCTGTTGGATAGAAGGTGCATGGGTCGAGGTTGTAGTGGTTGTAGTGTCCTTATGTTCACCTTTTAAACATATTGCGAAGAAGATGAATTTTGTAGTATGAGATACTTCCTTGTGACACTTTTTAGGTGGAAAAATAGTTGGAACTACCTGTGGTATTTTGTAGAGATGACCCCCCAGAGTAATAATGACACTACGAGGCCAAGACTCATAAACAACATGATGCTTCCACATATATGGTTATCCCAAGAGAACATCACATACATCTAGTGGAGAAACATCACATAATACCTCATCCTTGAAGGGCTGGATGTCGTATGACAATTGACATTGTTGATTGACACAAAGATCTCGTCCCTGGCAAAGCCACCCGATGTTGTATGGCTGCGGGTGTGGTGTTGTCGACAATCACAACTATTTGATGACCTCTGTTAAGATGAGGTTCTTTTGGCTTCCACTATCAACAAAAAAATGTTGTGGGTTTCCCTTCACCCACATATGTGAATGAAAAAGGCACTCCACCTCTTCAGGATCTATTGGTTCTTCTCGTTGAATTGCTACAGTCGTGACAATAGCAGTGGGGTCTGCGTCAATGATCTGTATTCTATTAGTATTTTCTGAATCAGATTTTGAATTAGGATTCATCTCCTTGTCTTTGATCTCGACTGCCAATGACTGTTTTGAGCGAAATTCATCGGTGTTGTGTCAGGGGATTTTGTGGAAATCAAACCATTTTCTAATGTCCTTCTTCGTCTTTCTGTTACCCTTCTTTTCTTGTGGCTTGGACTGGTTTTTTGAAGGTTGGTTGTTAGGTTTGTCTTTACCATACTTTGGTTATTGCGGATTCGTAGATCCAAACTCCTGCTTGTTCTTGTGATTAAATTTCTGCTCGATTTTAACTCCATATCAATAAGCAACATCGAGTGATGAGATGTCCAGAAAATCCATTTCAGTTTGGATGTATCTGTGTAGAGCCCCACGGTATTTCAGAACCAAATGTCGCTCAGAGTCTTTGATACCCATATTTGTGTGAAAGGTATGAAAGGTATTGGTGAACTCTGACACTACTTGGCCCCTCTCTTGACGCAACATGGTCCATCTCCTGTATTGGTCTTCATAGTTGCCAACATGGTAATATTGTTCCTTGACCGCATCCACAAAAAAATCCCAAGTGGGATCGACCCCATATATTCCAAACTCCTCTGTGGATCTTTGCTCCCAATAAGTTTCCCACCAATGTTTAACATGGGGGAGAGCCTTAAGGAGTGCAAAGGTGATCTTTTCCCTATTGAAAAAATTGTGAACAAAGAAATATACTTCTAGCAGATTTAACCATTTGTCTAGGGCATCCACATCTATCTGTCCTTGAAATACGGTAATATCAAAATTAACTTATACCTTGAAAGGCGAGGTGCCTCCAAAGTGGTCGCTTGATGAAGACACACTTGTTGTTATCGACAGGCGTTGAAGGATGTGGGAAAAATTCACTATCACTTCGTCCCTTTGTCGCGTGAGAGCTTGCTCAAGCAACATATTAATAGAATCTTATGCTTCATTGTTTTTATTTTATTTTGCCATGGAGGGTTTCTTGGGCATGTGAGAGCGATTTTCCTCAAGAGAGACAAGCTCGAGACCCAACTTGCTATACTTGGACCTCGTCGGGGGACATGCACTAAAAAACGATCAAGAGCAGTCTGCTCTGATACCATTGATCCAGATTATTTTCGGCATGAAATGGGAGCGAAGATATAACACAGAAATATACATATATATTGAAGGAGCGACAATAATATAACATAGATATGTTGGAAATATAACAAGAGGCACATATATACAATAACACACAATTTCTATTATTTTACGAAATGTACAGAACTGTAAAAATACAAAGTATGGTGGCAGCTTATCTCTGAGAAGAGATGTGACGACTACTCACATTCACAAGAAGATGATTGTTACAATGAGGCTCCAAGTCCTTTTTAACATAAATACAAATCCAAAATCCTAACCCCGGAAGATGAAAAGCCAACAGTTTTGTGGACCCCGTTTTGGGTAGTTTGGTGTATCAACTTTCCGGGGGCATAACTTTGGCATACAATCTTCGTTTGGGGCGGACGATAGCTCATTGGAAAGGTCTATCTGAGGACTACACATGTTGCCATAAAAATATGACTCTGTCTACAGTCTAATTGTGGAGATCCCTAAAAATGTTATTTAGGGCCGCAAAACGACCCCAGAAGTTCAGGACCCGAAAACTGGAAACAAAACTACCAAGGTGGAAGACTGTTTTTCGAGCAAGTGGAATAGGTGGGTGGCCATCAATATACACCTGGATCAATCCTCCCTCCTTAGGAAGCAATGGTCTCCATTGCGTTGAGTTCTCGAGGGAGAGGGGGAAGTGTTTGTTGAACCTGAACCTAGGTGAGCTACTTGCCTTGCTGGAGAAGTTGTGTTGCTTAGTTTGTTGAATATTGTCACAAACTTGTTGCTGGCGGGGTTGAGTCTGTTCAACCAATCGAGCTACATGATATGACTTTTTGCAGAAGGAATCTTCCTTGTCGACCTGCTTCTATTGGATAGAAGGTGCATGGGTCGAGGCTATAGTGGTTGTAGTGTCCATTTGTTCACCTTTTGAACAGATTGTGAAGAAGCTAAATTTTGTAGTATGAGATACTACCTTGCAACATTTTTTAGGTGGGACAATAGTTGGAACTACCTCTAGTATTATGTAGAGATAACCTAGAGTAATAATGACTCTACAGAGTCGAGACTCATAAACAACATGGCGCTTTTACATATATGGTTAGTCCAAGAGAACATCACAGACATCCAACGGAGCAACATCACGTAATACCTCATCCTTAAAGGGTTGGATGTCGTATGACAATCGACACTACTGGCTGACACGGAGATCTCGTTCTCGACGAAGCCATCTGATGTTGTATGGTTGCTGGTGTGGTGTTGTCGACAATCCCAATTGTTTGATGACCCCTGCTGATATGAGGTACTTTTGGCTTCCTCTATCAATAATAAAATGCAACGGGATCCCCTTCACCCACATATGTGAATGAAAGAGGTGCTGCCCCTCTTTAGGATCTGTTGGTTCTGCTGGTTGAATTGTTGTGATCGCGAAAATAGCAATGGGGTCTGCATCAATGATTTGTCTTCTATCAGTATTTTCTGAATTAGGTTTCGAATTCTTATCTTTGATCTCAGCCACCAATGACTGTTTTGAGAGACATTCATCGGTGTTGTGCCAGGGGATTTTGTGGAAATCACACCATTTTCCAGTGTCCTTCTTCGTCTTTCCATTACCCTTCTTTTCCTATGGATTGGATTGGTTTTCTGAAGGTTGGTTGTTAGGGCCGTCTTTACCATGCTTTAGTTGTTTCGAATTTGAAGACCCGAACTCCCACTTATTCTGGTGCTTAAATTTCTGCTCGATTTTAACAACATATTGATAAGCAACACTCAGTGATGAGATGTTCAGAAAATCCATTTCAGTTTGTATGTATCTGTGTAGAGCCCCACAGTATTTAAGAACCAAATGTCACTTAGATTCTTTGATACCCAACTTGGTGCGCAAGGTATGAAAGGTGTTGGTGAACTATGGCACTGCTTGGCCCCTCTCTTGATGCAGTGTGATCCATCTCATGTATTGGTCTTCATAGTTGCCAACATGGTAATATTGTTCCTTGACCGCATCGACAAAAAAATCCCAAGTGGGCTCGACCCCATATATTCTGGACTCCTCCATGGAACTTTTCTCCCAGTAAGTTTCCCACCAATGTTTGATGTGGGAGAGAGTCTTAAGGAGTGCTAAGGCTTGGAAAAATTATGGACAGAGAAATATCCTTCTAGCATATTTAATCATTTATCTAGGACTTCCACATTTATCTGTCTTTCAAATATGTGAATATCAAAATTAACTTGTACCTTGAAAGACGAAGTGCCTCCAAAGTGGTTGCTTGATGAAGACGCGCATGTTTTTATAGGAAAGCGTTGAAGGATCTGGGAAAAATTCTCCATCATTTTGTCCCTTTGTTGTGTGAGATATTGCTCAAGCAATAGATTAATAAAATATTTTACTCCGTCGTTTTTTTTTTCTTTTTCCATGGAGGGTTTCTTAGGCGTGTGAGAGAAATTGTCCTTAAGAGAGACAAGCATGAGACCCAACTTGCTATACTCGGACCTCATCGGGGACATGCACTGAAAAACGATCAAGAACAGTCTCCTCTGATACCACTGATCCAGATTATTTTCGACACGAAATGAGAGCAGAGATATAACACAAAAATATACAAAGATATTGAAGGAGCGACAACAATATAACAAATATATATCAGAAATATAACAAGAGACACATATATAATAATACACAATTTCCATTTATGTGCGAAATGTACAGAACTGTAAAAATACAGTGAAAGACTTGCTAGAATGGTTGCAACTTATCTTTGAGAAGTGATTTGATGGCTACTCACATTCACAAGAAGATGATTGTTACAATGAGGCTCCAAGGCCTTTTTAACATAAAGAAAAATCCAAAACCCTAACCCCGAAAGATGAAAATTCAACAGTTTTGTGGACCCCGTTTTGGGTAGTTTAGTGTATCAACTTTCTGGGGGCGTAACTTTGGTATATGATCTCTGTTTGGAGCACACAATAGCTTGTTGGAAAGGTCTATCCGAGGACTACACATGTTGTCGTCAGGTTTTGACTTAGTCAGTAGTACTTTTATGGCGAGCCCTTAAAACGTTGTTTAGGGCCTCAAGAGTCAAAACGGCCCCGAAAGTTCAGGACTCAAAAAACTAGAAATAAAACTGCCGCGGTGGAAGACTGTTTTTTGAGCCAGTGGAATAGGTGGGTGGCCACAAGTATCCACTTGGATCAATAATTAACATAATCTTAATACATCCATTTCACAATTATTAGTTGAAACGCCTTCATATCATTGTTCATAATAAAGAGACAAGCATTAACCACATTTTCCATTTCCTTGCATTCCCTCCTTTTCACTAAATACTCAATTAAGATCGCTACCTTGATATTTTTTCCAGTAACACTTGCTTCAAGTTAGTTCCCTCTTGCCTCAGAAGACAAAATATTGAGTCTCCTTCCCACATCACCATAGTGCTTTGAGCCATTGGTTCAATCATATCTACAATAATAATCTTCCTTGGGCTTAATCACGTGTATGTTCTCTACCTTCAGATAGATAATGCCAGCCTCCCTTATCCATATTTAAACTCATTTCTCATGATACTCTTCAATTCATTCATTTCATAATAACCATTAGCTATAATACCTTCATCTCCTTTTTCAAAATCAAGGGACAAGCCTCAATACCAATATTCATTTCTTTAACCCTCCTCGTCTGCACTAGACAATCAATAGGGACTGGTACCTTGACCTTTTCCCTAAAAACACTCACCTCGAATTTCTTTCCCATTGCCTCACATCACAAAAGATCAAATCTCCTTCATAAACACTACAATGCTTCTAAACGTTGCACTGATCATATCCAACACAACCACCTTTTGTGGGTCTGCTGACTCTTTTATCTTTTCCAAATTGAAACAAAACCATTACAATGCCTCCCTTATCCACCTCCAAAATTCCTTCTTGCAATACCTTATCTATTTTCTCTTAATGTTGCACACATTTATTGGACAACCAAACATTAGGATTTTCTAGTACCAATTAAGCAAGAAACATAAGCCACAAGATCGAGGATTTGCATAGATCCAACCAACACAAGCCACAAGATTAATGATTTATATAAATAGAACCAACATAAGCCACAAGATCGAGGATTTGCATAGATCCAACCAACACACAATAATTTGGAATGGGACACCTTTAGCCATTGCACAAATGGATGCAAGTGGATGATAAAGAGAGAGTGTAATACCCCAATTTTTACCTTTGGATGTATTAGATTGAATTGTGTAAATAATGTAAATAAGTGGTTATAAATATGGGAGTTGAGCTTAAATAAATGACTATGTGTGTAGATGATGTAAGTATGCTATTATGGATTCCTAGTCATAACTTAAGGCCAAGGCCCAACTAGTTAATGGTTAGGCATGTAATTGTGATAAAATATTCTTTTCAAAAATTATGTGATATGCTTTCAATGGTACGCTCAAGCTATGCGAATATTGTTGTTGAAAATTAATATAAAGGTCCAAGATGGTTGCAAAGAGTATGAGAGTGGTTGTGAGTCCACATGAGGGAAAGAGGAAAGAGGGGCCCAAGGGAAAGTAATCCTTAATTACCAAGTATCATCCTAGGAATTCCTACCTTTACATTGCATGCCTTATTTAAATCTCATCCACCACCTTTGACTTAGAATCCAATAATTGAATGCATGTGATGGTTGGTGAAGAATGTCTACATCGAATAGTTATGGAGGAATAGGGTGATATAGTCAACACAACAAATGTATGAGCAATCCTTTCTCATGGGAATTCATTCCTCTCTTCCACTCTCATGGGAGTTATTTCCATTCCTAACATTCAATGTTTTTCACACTCATGATTCACATGGGTAAGCACCACCCAAAATTTTGCATCTTGCATACCTCATGTTTGAACTAATATATAAAACTAGAAAATGACCAAATCAACTAGTAAAAAGTAATTCGTAGACTTGGGATGAAACATGGAAGGTTGTAAAGGAGCATAGAGGTTGGGCCATTTAGGAAACCTTCCCTTTCCATATTAATCGATGCTCATCGGATTTCTTAGAGCCAATGCATTGATTTGGTAGGTTATCCCTAAAATAAATTAGTTGAACAAATTCTTCCTACCAACACTGAAGAGCACTAGAAGGGAGGAACATTTATGAGGGATTGGTGATCAAAGAAAGAAAATAGTTTCCTTGTGTTATATAGAGCAGTGATTGAGACTTTGAAGGTAGATGGAGCAAGAAATTGCTAAGAATTTGAAGGTGGCCTAAGACATGCAAAACATTTATACGGTAAGAACCAAGTGTATAGAGAATTCAACACTGGGAATCCACATTCCTTAAAGTGAAGTCAAGGAAGAGCTCTTTGAAGCTTGGAAGTGCCATGCATATTGTGGACCATTTGAAATCCTTGATAGGAGGGTTGTAGTTTCATATAGACTTGCATTGCCTACTAACATTAGAGCTCATAACGTTTTTCATGTTTCCTTGCTTAAGAAATACGTACATGATTGATTGGTTCGTGATCTGAGTGGAACCATAGAGAGAGTTCAAAATCGAGCCATTATGCATCCTCGACAAGAAAGTAACATTACTTTGGATCCAAGTCATCAAAGAGGTAAATGTGTAATGGAAGCACTTTGGTCTTGATGAGGCTACAAGGAAGTTAGAGGATGCCATGAAATTAGAGGCATTCCAATTTTTCTTTTGATCTTGAATTGCACTAGGGGTAGTGTTGTTCCAAGGGGTAGGGGAATGTAATACTATACTTTTGACCCTTTGGATGCATAAGATTTTATTATGTATAAATTGTAAATGAGTGGTTATAAAGATGGGAGTTGATCCATGCGAGCTTAAGTAAATGAACCCATGTATAAATGAGCCTAACTAATGAATAACTAGGTATGTAATTGTGGAAAATATGCTTTCTAGATACATTATGGTAGAATTTTCAATGCAGGTTCAAGATATGAAAATATTGTTGTTGAAAATTAATATAAAGGTCCAAAATTTGCACGTTGAATTCCTTGTGTTTGCATTGATATGTGAAACCTAAAAGTGATTGAATCACGTAGGAAAAAGTAATTTGTGGCCCTGGGATGAAATATGGATTGTTGTAGAAGAGAATAAAGGTTGTGTTGTTTAGAAAATATTCCCTTTCCTTGTTAATTTCTACTCATTGGGTGTCTTGGAACCAAGGCATTGACCTGCTATGTTATCCCCATAAGGAAATCATCTGAGTGGATTCTTCTTACCATTATTGAAGAGCACTAGGAGGGAAGAATATTTCCAAGGGAGTGTTGGTTAGAGAAAGGAAAAATATTCCTTGTGTTGTGTAGGGTAGTGGATGAGTATGCCATGACTGATTGATAGTTGGATGAGTTACCTGGATTCCCCTATAGTGAGTAGATTGGTTGAGCCTAAGAGCAATTGGGTTGGATTGAGTTAGTTGTAAGTTTGTAGCTCGATTCCTTCACCCTAGTGGCCTCATAGAATGGCTTGGGATGACACCTACACTCGATGCCTACAATTAGGTGGAAAATTGATTGTAGTAGCCAATTTCTCAAACTTCCTTCAATTACAAGATAAGTATTCAATCTTTGTTTGTAATTCTACAAGTGAATTATATTTCTATTTATGAGTGAAATGAGTATGGATATTGTATCTTTATTTAGTTGAATACATGTATGCACTCAAATGGTATTGGGATTTTGATGCTCCAAAATTTATATTCATAATTTGAAGTGGGTTACTTTCCCTTTCTATGATTGGGTAATCCACATAATGAGACATTGTAAAAAGCCCCAACTTTAGTTGACTAATAATGCAACGCACGTCACCATTTCCCAATGTCCAGGAAAATATTAAACCATGTATGATTAGGGACTAAGTGAGAAGAACATTTACATGATGAAGTGGTCAAGCTCATGCATCCTACACACACCATTGCAACAAGCACGAACTCTATTTGTTGTGTAGGAAAACACAATGTATGACGAAGATCATATTCTCAAGCCTACATAGTTGTCAAGACAACACATGTTAAATGTGTCCAACATCCAAACAATGATCACAATAAGCAACCTTAATCTTGCACATTAAAATGTGCACCACCTCTAGGAGAAAAAACCCCATAAAATATGACACATAAAGAAAGATTTGAAAATTAAAGCAAAGGAAGTTGTATGTTTAGTTATAACAAGTATATTAGTTTTATGTCTCAAACCTTCTTGTTGTACTTAATAAGTTGAGCCAATAAATTTGTAATTTCACTAATGAAAGCAAAATTACAATCCTCATCCATTGAATAGCTTGTCTTTTGAAAATTCATTAGAAACCTCTATATTAATTAAAATAAAAAAACCACAAGGATTTTCCCTCCCCATAATTCAAAAAAAAGAACAAACTCCTAAATATTCACCAAAAAGCCTCATCTAAACACCATGCAGGGCTGACTATTTCACCCGAATAGCCTCAACAAAAGCTAAAAAAGAGCAATACAAAGTCTTACATCATATAATAAAAAGTGCAATTAAAGGGATCCTAACGTTTGACTTCTAAGTTTTCAAAATTAATCATGATTGTGCTGCACAATAACCAATCAAAGAAACAAAGCATGTTCATATTTAATAATTTGCTCGTCCTTCTCCTCACAGATATGCCAATGAATTGAATCAGATAACCATGTTATGAGAGTCCATCAACTAGCTCATTTCTTTTCTTATAGACGTGGTAAAAAGAGACAATAAAAAACATTTACAGTGGGCTTGTTCTCATCAAATAAACACTTTAGCAAGTAGTTTTCTAATGAGTATTGCCCCTCATCCATTTAATGACAATTATATAATTCCCAAAGAGATGTTATTTTTGGGCATGACACATTTTTCAAAAGCAATTATGAGGGTTAGCTTTAGGGCCATGAACGTGGTTATGTGTTCTTTTGCCTAATCCATCTTTAAATTTCACCTTGTGAGTATTGCATATTAGTAAGATATATAATGCCACCTACCTCATTGATTTGGGGATTTCCTTGAGCAACCCCATCGAAACATGCATAAGCACTCAACTTTTTTTTTCTAGGTTACACTACTTGGGGAAACCCCCTGGATACTTCCCTTCATTTTTAGGATGGTACCTAGGGTAAACCCTAGGACCTTTGGGGCACATGGCTAGTCAACAACAAGGCTTGAAGTCATTACGCCAATATGCTTTTTGTGAGCTCAACATGTCACTTGAGAGAATTGAACCTGGGTGGGGAGGACAACAATCATTCCTCCCAAGCACTCGAGCTAAACCCAATTGACAACATCAACACTCGACCTATCCATGACTTCCTTAGTAATGGTTTTGGAGTCTTAGATTACTTGAAGCATCTTAAAATATTCAATCCTTGTGTAGCAAATTGAAGGGCAGGAATAAATTTATTCTCAACTCCTTGCAAGCTGGATGCCCCAAGCAATGATGAGTGGTAAAGCTATGAAATCATTAAGGAATTAATTCTCACACCATGAGCTCAAGCATGTCTCCAATGAAAGGTCATTCCAAACATCTTTCAAGCCAGTGAGATTCTCCATGTCTAGTTGAGTCAAGAAAGTTTATGTGAAATAATTTTAAATGGAGTATCTTTTTCTTATATTGGGTAGGCAAAAGGATCAAGAAAGTATATGGAATGGAAATGAATAAACATCTTGGAGTGTTGTGTTTATTGGTGTATACATTGAGATATGTGGAGGAGCTACAAATTATACTATATACTATAGTGAAAAGTGCATAAGACTTGTTGTGTATCACATATAGACTGGATATCTTCTTCTGATTAATAGTGAAAATAATGAAAAAACATACTGAGAATCTTATAGAATTTGAATTCATTGTTATACTCCCTCTTATTGACTTCAAAGTTACCAGGACAAGTGTGGATTACTTGTAGATAAGGTTGAATTGTTCATTGCAATTATAACGTATCCTCACTATAGGTGTTCTCTTGTTGTTGTTTGAGCCTCTTTCTAATGTTTTTTACCTATGTCATGTAAAAATTTCATGCTTGAACCAACCTACTTGTTTTCTCACTCCAAAAATGAGGAATCGTGTGGCCATTGGTAGGCACCACGATCTGCCATTTATGTTTTCCCTTCCTTAGTATTGACATAATAATCAACAATGGGAGGCTAAGAAGATGTTCTCTTCTTCTTATATTCATCTACTCAAAACTATGGATTCACTTAGAGGGATTATGATTTTAGGGATATAGTAGGTGGGCAGCCCTGTATGATCATCATCTTTGGAGGGATGACACCAATACATTGATTTTTTCAAATAGAGCAATGACAACTTTCAACATTTCATTCTCTATATTGAATCTTTTAATTTGGCTTGGTAGGCACCACGATCTGCCATTTATGTTTTCCCTTCCTTAATCTTGACATAATAATCAATAAAGAGAGGCTAAGAGGACGTTCCCTTATTCTTATATTCATCTACTCAAAACTATGGATTCACTCAAAGGGATTATGATTTTAGGGATATAACAGGCAGGCTGCCATGTATGATCATCATCTTTGGAGGGATGGCACTAACACATTGATTTTTTCAAATAGAGCAATGGTAGCTTTCAACATTTTATTCTCTCTATTGAATCTTTTACTTTGGCTTGGTAGATTCCATTCATGTTTCTTGTTACTAGCATATTTGATTTGGTATAAGGACCCTCTGTCATATATGTATTCAAAGAATCCTTTGCCCAGTCAAAAGCATTTATGGATATTTATCCACCATATCACCATGCAAATTTATGTTGTAACCCATCTTTCCCTATCCATGCTTCTCATTGTATCACCCTTGGAGGACAACTTTTTTGGTCAAAACACCCTTAACACTTTGATTGGCATTAATGCATTTAAAACTTTGTCTCCTTACTCTTGTCAACTTTCCTTCTCAATGCCTATTTCATTGCTTCAATTTACTGTCTTAGTGGTTTTTTCCATTTTTTTCACACTATGCAAAGACTATTCAACCCTTCTAGATTCTTACTCCTTAATGTCTTTTATCCTTGGTTGTTTATCCTCTCCTAAAGAAAGGAGAGAACATCATTTATTTTGTAAATCTATTCGTTGATAATCCTTAGTCACATGAAACTTTAAAGAAAACTACCAATTCACCTTCTAATATAAGAATTGGTGAAGGGAAGAAACGAGGCCCTTGCCTCAAAGGGAAATCCTCTTAGTCACTACTTGCTTCCCTTCATGCTTCACTTTAAACACATGGCCATGTTGAACCCAATCAGGCTTTTAGAGCAACATACTTGGATTGCATTAAAAAATTAACCAAATATTATATTGAAGGATATCACAAGGACTTCGAGAGATAGTATATAAAGTTGAGATGCAAGGACAAGAGGAGAGTGAGTTCTATAATGAAATGAAACATGAACAATCTCTATTTTTAGCCTTCAATGATTATAAATTTTGTTATGGTTGGAGAACCCTATATTGGTTCAACATCATCGTTGAATGGGCTCCTTGGGATTTTTTTGCTGGATTTGTCAAAAGGTTTGAGCACATCTTAAACTACACAGGAACACGATTGAATCTTGCTGAATTAGTTTAACGACTTTAGTCTATATGTCAATCTAATCCACATTTGAGTCAATATGTCAACCAATCCTCCAACAACTTCAACAAATCCAAAAACAGATCGTAACCTAACATTTCAATTAAATTATGTAGATAGTATCAATGCAAGTGTACCTTCATCTTTAAGATAATAAAGAACCCATGACAATTGTTTTAGTACCATTTCCATTTTCCCCAATTTTGGCCTTGGGAATTAGGTGAGAGTTCTCATAACAATGGAGATTTTAGTGAAGATAACATCTTATTTTTTATTTTATTTTGCAGCAACAATTTTTGTTGAAAAACAATATTGAAGATCTAAATATACACACATATCAAAAAATGGAACCTTAGCAAGAAATAAGTGAGAAGGGTGCAAAATTGACTCTTTGAAGTAGTAATAGTTCCTTGTAGAAGATATGAGATGTTAAGAACGAATGAGATGTAAATTATAATAAAAAAGTAGGTTAAAACTTCTCCAACAATTGCATCATTGATGAAATGAAAGGCTATAAGAGTGCTCTTGAAACTATGGGACTACAAAAGATGGTCACAATTATTTGAATGAAAAAGAACAAAAATCACATACACACTTTGAAAATAGGTTAGATTTGGTGTCTACTCATGGTGAGAAAAGTAGAAACAACATTATCAAGTGGGGAAATTGAATGATATATAGTTTGAAATCAAAATTCCGACACCTTAACTTTCAAGTGAACTTAGAAATTATTGTAAACATGCCAAAATCAATACACACATTTTTTTATTAGTGAATTGAAACAATAGGAAAAACACCCAATTATGAACCTTGTCAATCCAATAATGTGAACTATTTCAAGGTGAGATACTTAGTTAGAAATAATTTTAACTTGTAAAAACGAAATATAAAATTGAAAGTGAATGGGGAACATAACAATTATTCCTTCCAACCACCCACACATTAACTTTTCTTCATTATCAAATATTTCACTTTATTTATAATATAAAATATAAATTTTAAAATGGTTTATCTTCCCCAAAAATTCTTAATATGAGTTTAAAAATTGTTTATCTTCCCAAAAGAATTCTTATACATAACTTTAATATATAAAGTTAGTATATATCTTCCATGCAAATATTTCTTTATGAGTATATATCTTCTTCTAGATATACCTATCCCTAGGATCAATCCGCTCACTAAAGTCATAACTCGTGGTTATTATCAAGAGTAGATCTACTCGTGGTTATTATCATGTACTGAATTCATTCGACATTGATTCTTCTCGCATAGTATAGGGTATCTACTGGGCCACGATGGTCACAGACACTCCTTTACTTCAAGAAAACATCATTACAGAAGAATGCGAACCAAATAGGCATAGGATCCATTTACAAGTCACTCACAAGAAGTTCATCAAGTCCAACAGATCAACAGATGGCATACAGAAAGAAGAAACCCACAAAAATAACAACCACCCGATCTTCATCTGTAACACCGAAGCTGTTTTTTGTGTTATTTCCCCTACTGGTCATAGCAGCAATCCTCATCTTCTCTTTGCCTGCATTTCTCAATTTCAAAAGAAATACACCACTCTCTAATCCTTTCACGACACTGGATTTATCTATAAAATGCCAGAATACATCCCTCCATAGCTCTTCTCAATCTAAACTCCATTTGAAGAATCATCCACCAACACAATCCCACAACACTTCACACAGCACTACAGCTTCAAGCCATGAAAGAAACCATCCAGGTCCATACCACGACTGGAACTTATTCCATGCAGACTTTCAGCAAATGCTCATCAATCTCAAGATTTTCGTGTATCCAGACATCTACAATAACAATAACTCCTTTGCAGGGATTTTTCTTCCCCACCCCAACCCATATGACCCAAAACTTGGCAATCATTTCAGCGAACACATGTTCAAAATCAATCTCCTTCAGAGCCCATTTCTCACATCGAAACCAGAAGAGGCCCATTTCTTCTTCTTGCCGTTCTCCATCAATTCTCTCAGGAATGATCCTCGCGTGCATTCTGAGGCCTCCATAGCTGACTTTGTGGCAATGTATGCTAAAAACATTAGCGGGTCTTTTGGATTTTGGAACAGGTCACAGGGAGCAGACCACTTCTATGTCTGCTGTCACTCTGTCGGGAGGAATGCTGCATCCAAATTCCTCGATCTCCACAGAAATGCAATACAGGTGGTGTGCTCTTCCAGCTACTACCATAAATTCTATGTGGCACATAAGGATGTTGCTTTGCCGCAAGTCTGGCCTCGCTTACCAGAGACAAATTGGGTTTCTCAGCATGACAGGTACGCCACACCGTGTGTTTTTTTCTTTGAATTTTGATCAAAATCATCACCTGGATTCGTTGAATGTTGATCAAAATCGTAACCTGGATCAGGGATCTAGGTTAGAATTTTGTTAATGAAACAATAATCTGCAAAGTATATATTAACTAGGATAATTTTAAAAGCAGAGAAAGATTAGAAAAGCAGGTGCAAACCTCTAGCTGCTTACAAAAACTGAGGTAAGCATAGTTGTTTTTTATTTTTGTTTTTGTTTACTTAAATATTTAATTTTAATAACATTGACGTCACTCTACCTCAGACTTCAGTTTTTTTTTTTCAATTCTATTTTATTAAGGTTACAGATGTTACGTGATACATCTCTTCTACCCTCTTTCACCTGGGCTGTAAGAGTACCTTGCTTCTATTGGTGCCAAAAAAGGGTGCAACCAACCCAGGAAGGTCCTGATCACCCCTTCATTAGAAAACGAAGGGTTACTCCTACGTCAAATTTGCGAGCCAGCTAACAAGGTCTTGATCATCCCTGGAACCAATAAGTTCTTAATCAACCCGTCTAATGCAAAATGTTGCTCTTGAAAGGCCAAGCCTTCTAAGATAATGTTCTGAACTAACTTTATTTGGTTCTGGAAGGTCGATCCACTAAGGTGCCGATCAACCCTTCTAACTGAAAGGTCAAACCTTTTAAGATAAGGTTCTGGTCCCTGGGATTTATTTGCTCATGAAATGCTTTACTGGGTTGGTTCTGGGTCTTACCCGAGCTTGAAGAGTTAATTCTGCGCTGGTCAATCCTTTCCAAATAAAGTAAGGTCCTGTGCCTTATTTGGCTCTTCCTTCCTGTGCTGGCCTTATTTGGTGACCGGTTTTTTCAAGTTGGGGTGATCTTACCTTCTAGCTCGGGACATATAGGCCACAAATCGGAGCCATGTTAAACACACCGACTAATCTAGATTCTTAATAAATGTTTTCATCAAGCAAGATCTGTCCACAGCAATTTACACAATACACATCATAGCATCTAAAATTTAAGGCTCTGTAGGGCAAACTATAGCAGTAAATAACCACTAAGATGAAATAACTCAGGCAATGAAATCTAAGATTCTAACCACCAGTTCAAGCACATGAAGCCACCAGGCAGCGAAAGGTGGTGGCTCATCAGAAATATGAGATTCCTCTGGAATCAGGGGCTTCCTCACCTTTGTGGCCAGAGGTATGCAAGGGATCATGTCATTAGTGGGTGGGCACTATGGTTCATTGTGGCGGTTACGTGGCCAGCTCTATCTTCTCTCCCTGACTGCTCAGCCCGCTTGTGGTTGTTGTTGCTGGTCTGAACGTTATCTGGATTACTAATACCGGGCTGGAGAAATGTCTGGTGGGATCTAACACATGTACACGGGGCTTCCCTTCAGAACTCTAGTAATCGGCAAAAGTGTTTGAGATCCATCACCACGTTGGGTGTTCTCTAGCATGTTTGTGAAGTTGTGGTATTGTATGTTTTTGTGCTGATCTGTGTTTGATGTGTGACCCCAAAATAAAGAAATCAAATAATAAAGAGATACTTAGGACATATATTGTTAATTTTGAGTTCAAGGTTCCAAACTTTGATTTGCTGCAGATTTTATTTTGGGTAGTTGTTAAAATCATAGCTATAACTTATCTCCTATTTTAGATCTAATTTATTTAACAAAATTCTTGAATGACTTTTTCCTGGCCACCTGAATGGAAAAATTAAGGCTCTAAACTCCACAAAAGTGGGATAGGAGCAAAACCTCGACCCCTCAAATTTAAAGTTTGCAAGCCTGAGTATGTTGGGTGGTTCTGGCAGGCCCTAAGACCATTTAATCCTCTGAAGCAGTGATCTTAATTTCTGAATAAGCAATCCTGATGGCTTAGTGCCACAAATTTTGCAATTGCTATATTATTGAATGAAGTTTAAAACTGAAGTAAGAATTTTGTTTTAGGATTTCTGATGTTTAATTGTTTACATAAATAAATTCTAAATAGAGGATATTATGCATTAGATTATGTAAAGATCAATTAATTAGAGGAAATGTTGCAAGATAATGTTACCTGCCCAGTGATAGGTTGTGTGAGAATGATTGGATTGAGCATTGGGTTTTGCAAAGACTGGAAAGTCATTTTGATGACAATCAAGTATAAGGGAAGCATGGTCACTTACTAAAAAAACATTCTGAATATATGGAACCTTTTGGAGCTTGTTTTTATAATAAAAAATTGGGGGGGCTTCCAATTTGTTAGAATTTTAGGGAAAATAGAAAACAGTAAAATCCTTTTCTAATTCTGTTCACTAATACAAATATAGATCAGCTCTTAAAACATTTTAACTGAAGCAGATTGAATATAGACAGTTAGATCTGAGCATATGAAAACAAATTTTCTGAATGCAGATTTCAAACAAAATAAGTCTTGACTTACCTCTAGCCAATGAAGGATGTACCTGCCACATGTAGATGTTGTCCCCTTTAATATGCTCAGAAATTAGCTTAAGGTCATGGATCAAACTCAAGGGTTTTGATCTTCTGTGATATTAGGTAGGCAGTTTTGCCAAGGAGAGGACCACAAACAGAGCTGAAGCAAACACTCAAAACAGGCTGTCCAAACTGAACTGTAATACACTACAGCAACAAAACCCTTCAAGCCAAGGAAGGTACCAGCAACTGGGACATCAAGTAGAAGGGCACCAGCAAACAAAGGAGGAGGAGCCAAAGGCTGCCTAGAAGGCAGTGGCACCTTATACACAGTGGCAGAAAGGAGATGGGAGGCCACCGTACCCTCACAGCACACAGTAGCAGCAAATGAAGAGGGCGCAGCACACACAGAAGGTCCACGGCATACACATACAGCCAAGGAAGGGTCTGCAGCTCCAACACTCAGCCAAGGAGAGGTCCTGTGGTAATCACAGGAAGGTCCGCGGCTGTCAAGAGAAGACCCACAGCAGCCAACAAAAGGTCCACGGCATACACATACAGCCAAGGAGAAGATCTGTAGTATCTCCCAACCAGCAAGCTAAGACTAAACTGAAAAACTGTCCAACCAATACCTCGAAACTGAGAATGAAAATCCACTAGGAAAGCCGTACCACAAATAATAAAAACAATCTGAGGTAGCCACAGCAAGTTCAGACTAGGAAGAGATAGGAGAGTGTGTGTGTAAGAATGCTAGAGGGAGGGTTTCTTTTATAGCTAAGGAAAGGGGTTAGGGATAGAATTAAAACAATTAAATAATGACATTTTAATTAATATAAATATTAATTAAAAGTCAAATAAGTCAAAGTGACTTATAAAAACCCAACACTACATCAAACAAGAAGGAAAACAAAAACAAGCAAGAGGGAACTTCAACACAAAGTCAAGGGGTCCTCTTCAATGGCAAAACATGTCCACATAAGTCTCATAATCGCTTATAAACTTTATCATCACTGCATAAGGGGAAACATCCATGATGTGGTTATGTCCATCTTCATGGCTGCTCCTAGGTCTTATGGACCATCCCGGGAGAGAGGAAGAAGATCACACATCATCACATCTTGGTACACAACCAAGAATTACTTGGTCCAAGATCAGGGTACCCCAAAACACATCTAGGGGCCCTAGAACACATCTAGGGTCTTTTATCCACCAAGGTACAAGACGAAGGATCAACCCAAGCGTTTAAGCAAGGATTCCTTGGAACACATCCAGGGGCCCTAGAACACATCTAGGGACTTACATCATCAACCACCAAGGAACACATCCAAGGATCAATCCAAGCACCGGGCAAGGATTCCCTGGAACACATCCAGGGGGCCCTAGAACACATCTAGGGACTTATTGCTTGGTCCTTGACCAAGAACCCTAGTAATACACTAGGGGCCCACACTAGGGTCTTTTTCCATGGCTCAAACTACTTGGTCCCAAACCAAGAACCCCGGGAGTGTATTGGGGGCCCTAGATCTCAGCTAGGGTCTTATGCCATCCTCCCGGAGAATGGCTCTTGCAGCTACACTAATTTCAACACAATTTAACACATAAACACTACTCTGTTGCTTCTCCACTTGAACCGACAGTGTGATTCATTATTGGCCAAGCTTGCCAAGCTACATACTTGTGTTATTAGGTCTTGGTTATGTACTTTGTAGAACCATTGCAAATTCAAGGTAATTAGCTTACGGACATTGGATGACAAACTAAACTCAAGGAGAAGCAATTTATGTTATCATCTGAGAATTTGACTTAGGGTTCAACTGACATTGAAGCTTTCATGATATGTTTTAGCCATTGGAAAGTTGCATTCTTATTAGGAAACCTCCTAGGGATTTCCAGGGGCCTATTGGACTCCTTGTTAGTCAATTAACATTCATTCCACACACACATAGTTAAAGATTAAAAAACATGCAAAATGACACAAATTTAGGGAAAATTCTTGTCAGTGCATTTGATAAGAACCACATGATTGAATTCTACCTTGTGGCACAGGGCTGATCCAACTTTGCACTATGATGTGTTTTCGTATATTAAATACATTTTAATATAATGAAAATGATGAAATTATTGTGTAAATGAGTCATTTTCTTCTCGTGGTCTTTTGTTGGACATTTTTTTTGCAAGCTACCTGTAACCTGTTTCATATTAACATAGGTGGAAAATACATCTATCGTGCTGCCGGCCTGCCGCTTGGGAAACTAGATCAGCAACAAAATAACCGTTTCTTAGGTTTGATAGTGTTAGTGTTGCCAAAAAATAACCAGTCATTATCTACAAAAATGCAGAAATTGAATTGTCCTTTCTTGAAGATCTGGCATCTAAGCTGGTGCTTGGCTGGCCTATCATAGCCTATATAATAAAAACAAAAGACTAGTAAACTAAGCATTCAAAGATCAAATAGGTGGAGAATTGATTGTTTCTGTAGGAACCTGTTGATTGTCTTCACACGGCTCATTAAGGTCCAGACCCACTGCTCGTTCTACAAGAAGAGTAATTTTTTGGTCCACTGCCTTAGTTTGCAACTGAAGGTCTTCCATTTGCATCAGAATTTTGTTGTAAGCCGTGTTCCTCTCGGTCAACATCTTCCTCGGGAGAGTCTTCATATGCTAGTAAAGGTCAATTGTTCGGTGGTACTTTATCTCTGTGGAGTGTGAGGAACCTATGTCGGGGATCCATGGACTAAGCTCAACGTCAATTTCTACATCTGGGACGAGGATTCGGTCTAGTCGAACATCGACCTCTGCGAGTTCCAGCTTTGCTCTAATCTCTGGAGGTGTATGAATTCTAAAATCCTTTGTAGATGCTACGGCCTCCTGTTGGGCTCATGGCATGGGGAGTCTCTGTTTGTGTTGTCTGCCCCTCTGACCCGAGCCACCCTTGGGCCATTAGAGTGCGTTGGAGGAGTGGGCTTACATGACAAGATATGGTGCTCGTCCAGGGCTTCGAGGGGTAGCCGAGCAACCAAAGAATCAACGTGGAGGCCAAGGAGCTCTTTGGGAGGGTCACAAGGTTCGTCGGAATGTCATTGCAATCTCCATTATAACTCTTTCCCACTGAGTCATGTCGATTAACCTTGGCGCGTGCCACATTCATGTTCTCGACTCCTATCTTCGCTATTCTGGATGTCCTCCAGATTTTCTCAGCACCAAATTCCCGGGGGGAATGAACCCCAATGTGCTCTGCATCTGCCATTTGAATGTTGCTGTGAGTACGGGAGTCCGGAGAGAGGGCCAAGTGAGGTAGCATTAAACCGGCCTCGAACATGGTCATGTTCACCCCGTGTGCTGCATTAACCATTCTAATTTCTT
Source organism: Picea glauca (assembly GCA_000966675.3). Lineage (NCBI taxonomy): Eukaryota > Viridiplantae > Streptophyta > Pinopsida > Pinales > Pinaceae > Picea > Picea glauca. The sequence goes on along the minus strand of JZKD02S2231880.1, from coordinate 266,284 downwards.
GTGCGCGAATGGATTGAATCCTCCTTGCTTGAGCCTTCTTCACATTAATTGCCTGCTTGTGGGAAATGACAAGGTAGCTTGCCACGAAGGCCTTTGGAGGGCGGGATTTCAAGCTTCAAGAGTATGTGCTGTCCATATTCATGTCAATAAATGTCCCCCTATCACCCCATTCGGGGAAGGTCAATTCGTCTCTGCTAGTGCCAAACATTCCTTGCTGAGAGGATCTTCCGATTGCGGATCCCAGGGATTGTCTAGCCGATGGTGGAGTGTGGTGATTCCTTCGTTCACCAGTCTGTCCGCCAATTTGTTGGCTGAGCGACAGACATGGGAGGGGATGATAACCTCAATCAGTGGGAGGAGAGATTGAAGCCTTTCAAGACCTCTCCAATCTCCATCCTATTGATATTTTACTTATTACTGAGCCATGTTGCATCTTTCCAAGCATTCAGATGATGACCATGGAGTCTCCTTCCACACATAGTTTACTGTATCCTTCTCTGGCTATGATGTAAAGGCCTTGTTCCAACGCTTGTAGTTTTGCTGCATTGTTGGTATCTATGCCCATGTTCTCCGCATAAAGCCTCATGATGTTCCCCTTGCTGTGTCTAAAAGCCCCACCCAGGTTGCCTTCCCTGGGTTTCCTTTCGATGCCCCATCGAAATTAAGTTTGACGAAGTTTGTCGGTGGGGGTTTCCATTTGTTTGGAGAGGAAGCTTGAGGGGTTGTTTTGTGCTTCGAATGATAAGTGAGGTTTTGACGAAGGCCCAAAGATTGTAGAATTATAGATTTGATCTTGGTGCATTGCCAGTCTTGGTTTGTCCATTCGGAGATCATAACTGTTTCATGAATGTCCTTTATTTGATCCCAAATTTTGGTCATTTCATCGCTGTCATTTTTGAAAATCTGTCGGTTTCTTTCCTTCCAGACTTCCCACAGGAGGAATTTGAGGAAGAGTTTCCAGGCTCTATTTAGGATTGGATTGGTATAGACGGTCGGTCGCTATTGCTCAATTGTTTTGTTCAAGATGTCCTTTTTCCTATCTGATTTTCTGAAGAGGATGGCACGGTGATCCCATAACTCATATGGCGATTTATAGGAGTTGAGGAGATGTTCTGGCATTTCACCAACCTGGTGGCAGAGAGGGAAGAATGTGGGTTTGATGAACCCTCGTTTGAGGAGGTTGTCCCAAGTGAGGATTTTACCCTTCGCCAAGAGCCAAAGGAAGAGGGAAACCTTTGGGCCATAATTTTTGCTTCCAGATCTTCATCCAAGTTCCTTGTGGAGGATGATTTTGCTGTCTTGTCATAAGAATGTAGGCTTCTTTAAGGTCGAAACTTCCTCTTGGTGTATAGCCCCATCGCAACTTGTCCAACCCATCGTGTAGTTGGATTTTCCTTGTTAAAACTTAATAGTTCATGCTCCCTGTCCAGGTCATTGGGGAGCGGGAGTCAGTTGTCATTTGATATCCATGATCTCCATTGACCATCCTCAAACTCCGCTGACCAATATTGTGCTATCCATTTCTTGCCCTGGTTTAACATGGCTTCTCTTAGCTGTTGCAAGTCTTGCCGATCTCTCCAAGCAGGAAGTTGCTGCCATGCATCGTCCCAAAACATGATTTGGCACCCATTTCTCAACTCCCAAAAACAGTGTTGTTGAATGATGTTTTTGTTACTCCAAGATGCATTCCAAATTAGTGAGCCAATGATGTTTCCCTCTAATTGCATTAGATTTCGATCTTCTGTGAATGGGTTATGCTTTCTCCTCTATATTTTGCTCCATAGGTCATCTCTGTTGTGGAGCCATCTCCACCAAGTTTTTGCTCCAAGAACTGAGCTGAGAATTTCCGGATCGCGAAGCCCCAATCCCCCCACAAGTTTGGGCTAACAGAATTTTTCCCAGCTTACCAGGGCCCATTTCTTTTCCTTTTTGGCTCCTCCCCATAGGAAATCTCTTTGAAGATTGCACACTACTTTTAGGATGAATTTGGGAGCTGCCAAAATTGAGAACATGTAGAGAGGCATCGCTTCCAGAACATATTTTAGGAGAACCGAGCGGCTTGGAAGATTTAGGGAGTGGAAAGTCTTGTTGGCTAATTTATGCTCCAACCTTACTAGGAGGTCCTCCCAAGTGGAATTTTTGAGAGCATTTTCCACTCATGGAGCTCCCAGATATTTTGAAGGCAGGTAGCATCTTTGGAAGTCAAATGTTAGTTTGAATAGCAATATGAGTATTAAAGAAGAAGATTTGCGCTTTACCTTGGTTAATGGAGGTTCCAGAGGCTTTCGTGAAGTCAAAGAGGACTTGCTTGATAGCCTGAGCTTCATGGACTGTTGGGATGCCCATGAGCAGTGTGTCATCCACAAAATGTTGGTGATCCACCAAATCTGACTTAGAGTCTCTCAGTTTCTTTTGGTTCGTCACCATGGGAGTGATCATGGACTTGCAGTCCATCATCCCAAATCTCTGAAGGATCGTGATAACATACTTCCCTTGACCAAGGAAGATCTCACCTGGCTTCTGCCATACTTCTAATCCCAAATAATAATGCATTTAAACCAAGATCCTTCATTCAGAGGTCAATTTCCTTTTACACTGATCAATGAGATTCTTTGCTCTTGGCGACTGGAGCATACGTCTCCTTATAGTCCCCTCCCTCTTTCTAGGAGAACCTTGGTCCAAAACGACCACTGCCACACCAACCATGCTTTGCGACTCGTTTTGACATATTTCTCCTTCTTTGCAGGGTTTGACCTATAAACCTTCCAGATCAACTCTAGAACAACCATCTGCAGCAAATCCCCCCATTTCGGCACAACATTGAGGTTCCAAATAAGGCTATCGATCGCATGCTCCTAAGCCCAATTGAACAACATCAATAATACATTTTGCTTGGTAGATAAATCCTTATCCATTGCCAACACCTGTGCACTCGTTGCCAGCTCCAGAAGTTCCACCAAAAACATTAGTGCTAGGAAATTCTGCACGCGAGCCCATAGTTTTCATCCAGAGGTTAGTTTCGTCGTGCTGCTGCCGGAGATGGCACCCCAGGTGTTCCTCGAGCTTAATGATCTCAGAATGGATGAGGTTTTTAATGGCTATGCCATCAATTTTTTGCGGCTACCTTGTGAACCCACGTCAGACTTCCCCAAGGATACATGTGAACCCTGTACGCTATGACATAAGGTAAATTCTACAAGGTCACGCCAGTATCCCCACGATTCCTTCGCGACAACAACTCCTCTAAACAAAAGCAATGACTTTGAATAAGCCTTGACAACTGCTTATTGGTTTTGAATGATCCTTTCTTCATCAACAAGGGATCATTCTTCATCGATGAGTTTCCTATACGTGAGCAGACACAAGTTGCATAGCTCCTTCCACACAAAAATTTCTTCAAGGTAGGAACATATTACGCCCTCTTTGGCTCATGCCTTGTCTGGAAAGTTTGCACTAGGGTTTACCAATGAGTACACTTTGACCATATTGCATGATCGAGCAAAATCTTGTTGTTTCTTTTAATACTCTGCGCGTAAGGATCTTCTCTGGCGACCACTAGATCTGCCATACACTTGCACGGAGGTAGCAACATCATAACACCTCTTATCCTACACTTATCCTCGAATCTCCTAGATGCTCAATTCCGCGACCTTCCTCCACCCTATGCTAGGATTCCATTTACCTAGGCTCTCACATGAGGGAGTCAAGCCCAGTCCTGATTTGATACTGTTGCCGTCCTTAAACACACTTGCAAATGTGATCTAAGTCCAGCTCACTTAGTGTGTCCTTGGAGGCACAATGCCGAGGTTCACAGCCCACGCTGTCACTTTGACCGGAACCTCTTCCGTCTAGGCTTACTCCTAGGGAAGCCAAAGGGGGTGGACCTTAGTTACTAGATGTGTTAAAGTTAAGTTCTAGGAGTTAGTTTTAGTTTCTTAAGGTAAGAGGGGATCTATTCCTAAGATGCACAAGCAGCCAATGCAAGATGCAAGGGTTAGTATGTAAGTCAAGCCTTTTCCCTAGGTCAACTAAGACTAGTGCCTAAAGATTGGGCAAGGGGTCAACTATGTTAAGGGGTGTTTCGTTACAAGTAGATTACAAGTTACTTACAAGAATTACATAAGAATAAATCCAATTATAGAATATCATGTACAATTACTTACAATTTAAGAATATTAGGATACAAATGATACAAAGCAAGCTAACCACGTTTAACTTCTTATATGTGCAGGATATCCAAAGACTAAAGCATCACATCACATTACCACATTTATGAGATCATCATCAACACATTACATCAACACATTCTAAAGATTTAGAAGATTTAAGCACAAATGTTATTATTAAGACTTGAATATGATCTACACTCTTGATTATTAAACCCACAAGTGATCTATTAGGTTTGGTCTAGGATTTAATTGTTAGGCTTTCTTAAGATTTATCAAATTTTATTAAAGCTTTCACCAAAGCCTCCTCCTCCTATTGCCAAATAGCTACCGGATGCTCAATAAGTGTTGCCACCCTAGCTTCACATGTCAGCGCAAAACAACAGTACTTCCCGGAGAGGACACACACCTGGTGTGCCACGGGGCAGTCCCCTGCCACTACCCTCCGTTGTTTTCCTCAAGCCCCATTTTAGATGGTGAAGATGGTGGTCTAAGGTACCCTAAATAGTCTATTAAGTATATATATATTGATTAGGTAGACTTTTAGGTGACTATTAGAGTGTTTAGAAGATTTTAAGACACTTTAAAACTGCAATTTAGTGATAAGGCCGTTATTAGCCTTTTAAGTGTGTTGCTTCAAGCTTATGCAATTCAAGTATATCAACACATGTAAAGCAAATAAAGATGGCTGAAGAAGATTCAAGAATATCACATGCACTTAAAGAGCTTGCTATGAAAGAAAAGCACTAGGGCAAGAACAACTTGCCTTCAAGAGATTGAAAGAAAATTTAGTGTGTGTTTGCCTTATTAACCATTCAATAACATTCAAGCCTAAGCAAGTGGCTTCTAATAGATATAAGCAATAAGAGAATAAACCAATTACTTGTCAAGCACTTAGATGTTAAGCATTTAAGATCTAAACCATGTGCATGAGAGAGAAGGAAAATAGACTTGAAATTAAACTAAGCAATATGATAGATCTAGTTGGATTACTTAAGTGTTGCCCAATAGGCTTAAGATTATGATGTAGATCTAAAATATAAACAATTATATCATTGAACCATAGATCACATCAATCATATCAACACTTAGCCTTACCTATTGGGGTATTCCTCTCCCAATTAGGTAGGTATTATTATAGGTTTGCTTAGTTAGGTTAATTTCTTTCAATATTTAGAGATTAGGGCAAACAAGAAAAGATTAAGAGAGAGAAGAAACTAAGCAAGTAAACTATCAAGCAAGCAAGCAAGCAAAATACAAATCTACCCCACGTCCTAGGTTGAGAAGGTGCCCCTCACCTTCTAAACCTCACGTCTTAGCTAGAAAGAAGAGCAAAATGCTAACAAGTGAAAACCCTAGCTAGATCTATACTACCCAACAAGCTTACACAAAGAGGGAGGCCGTACCACTCCTTCCTCTATAGGTGTGAACCACTAGCAAGCAAGAGAAAGAGGCAAAACGTACCAAAATGAAGAAAAATGAAAGGTAGGGTTGAGAGATAGCTACCAAGCCCCTTGTAGGGCCTTCTAGTGTTGTGTGGATGTCCTTTGGACAACCAATACTTCTCTCAATCAGATCTGAAACCTGCAAGACCAAAAAGCTATGCTTGCTAGAAAAGCTACACACAACCAAGAAAAATGATGGAAAAACCCTTGCTTTTTAGGGCAAGGACTTTCCACAAGGACAAAAGAGTATATGTGATATAAATGACCTATCTAAACATGTTATGCTAGCTGAAAAATGGATATGTATGAACAACAATATAGATGAAGAGTAAAGGTTAGAGAAATGGAGTGTATGAGTGCTTCAAGAGCCCTTCTCCTTGAAGGAGTTCCCAATGAAACCCTTGAAGTATAAACCTGCAAAACCTCCTTAAGTGATATGCACACAAGAGATAATATGTTGATGTATGTCAATAAAACGGCACTTCAATCCTATCTAATACATCAAGATAGATAAACCCATAAGCATACGCATTAGTAGATCTACTTAGATAACACTTTACCTAAGATCAAAAGTTGCAATCACCCAAAGAAA
>JZKD02S2231880.1:218231-235809 GCA_000966675.3 Picea glauca | reverse complement strand
TTAAATCTCCTAAGTCAAAGTGAAATTAGACATAAAGTACATGGTACAAGGTACAAAGTACTTCCCAAATGTGTTTAGAAGCTCACAAACACAAGGGGACCACTTTCCAAGGTACCCAAATCTCAACAGATATGCCCCAAATGTTCCACTTCCTGTACCCCAAAGGCACACTTGGAAGGCTTCATAAATAGTTTTTGGGAATTGTCGATTCCATCATAGCTTTGATTTTGTTAGGGTCTACCTTCATGCCCTCATGAGATACGATATGCCCCAAATGTTCCACTTCATGTACCACATAGGTGCACTTGGAAGGATTCACATATAGTTGTTGCTTCTCCAATAGTTTTAAGACCATGTCAACATGTTGTACATGATTTTTCCCAAGATTTGATGTGAATCGATATATCATCAAACAATACCAACACAAATTTTCTAAGGAAGGGCTAGAAAATAGAATTCATCAAGCCTTGAAAAGTGGAAGGTTCATTAGTAAGCCTAAAAGGCATCACCATAACTCATAATGGCCTTCATGTGTTCTGAAGGCTGTTTTGAGGATATCTTTTTTTTTTTTCATTCTAATGTGATGATATCCTAAACAAAGTCCTAACTTAGTAAAGACAATTGCTCCATGCAATTCATCAATGGTAGGAATAGGAAACTTATCTTTAATGGTGATCTTGTTGAGTTCTCTATAATCTGGACACATACACCATTGAGAATCCTTTTTTTAAACCATCACTACTAGTGAAGAGAAAGCACTTTGGCTAGGTCAAAATTCGAACGATGCCATTCTAGCATTTCTTGAACCATACACTCAATCTCACTCTTTTGGAAATAGGGATATTTGTTAGGTTAGATGATTGGAGGAAGGTTCCTCGAGAGGCGTTGAATAGTATGATCATGCTTTTGAGCTAGGATACAGGGGAGCGCCCCCCCCACCCCCGCTCCCGAAGTGCACTCCCATAGGGAGCGTTTAGGAAGCACCCTTGGGAGCGTGCTTCCTGAACACTCCCTTCTGGGATTGTTTTTCGGGAGCTTGCTCCCTGCCCATTTTGGGAGTGCTCCCGGGAGAGAAAAAATGCTCCCTCAATGCTCCCTGTTGCTCCCATGTGATCAGGCGTTTTTTCCCCTCTTTGTGGGTGTTTGGGAACCAAGACAATGTTCCAAATGGCTTCAAAAGGCATGGCCAGGGTTTGTTAGGATTAAAACACTCACTCACTCCATTTTCTCTCATTCTATTTCTCATTTCACTCATCTTTGCTAGGAGGGTTTTGAGTGGGATTTTTGCTAGTTTTTGAGGAGATTGAAGGCTGCTATGGGGAGATTGGAGAGTTTGGAAGGAATATTGAAGGCTGCTATGGGGAGATTGGAGAGTTTGGAAGGAATATTGAAGGTTGCCATAGGGAGATTGGAGAGATTGGAGAGCTTGGAAGGGAGATTGAAGGCTGCCATTTTTGAGAGCTTGGAAGTGAGATTGAAGGTTTCTATAGTCATATTCAACCACCATTGGAGAGCCAAAGAGGTAGGCTTTTAAGCCCATTCTTGTTTCTTTTTTTTAATTTTTGTGTTAATTTTTTTTTTCCATGTGTTGTAAACTAGTATATTATGCCATGTTGAATATTTGAATGTTCTCTTCTCCTATTCTTTCCCATTCCTCCATCATTCTATTGTAGGTAGCAAGTTATTCTCTGTCATGTCCCCATTTTTGGGCTTCCTTGTTATACAATTGGAGATGACTTCAGGGGTTTGTTTTAGCCGGGACAAAGGGGTGAGGTTATGTTACCTGTGAGATCAAAGGATTTGGAGGAGTTGTATGGGGCCCGGCCTATTCCATTTATCATCTTTCATCATCAGGATCACTTCTGCACAGTTCGTTCTTGGTTCCGTAGCATTCCCACAATTCTCGTAATTTGGGAATATTATTGAGCATATTTTAATTAAATGCACTAAAGATATTATTCAGATCACATTATTTGAAGGGACACCTTAGTGTAATAGCTCGTTGGAACCGGGATGAAAAGATATAGACATTGGGATGATGAAAAAGGGGCTTCTAGCATCCAGAAATGTCTTAAAGACAAATTAATCACTTTCTGGCATGAAAAAAGGGTTAAAAAGTAACTTTAAGATTAATAGTCACTTAAACATTAGGAAAAGGCAACTTTAATCTTTAAGTGAAAGGTAAAAGGGGAATAAGGGTCATGTGGATTAAGTCAAAGGGGGAAAGTTCTAGAAGGGGCAGCAAAGAAGAATAAAAGGAGGGTTAGCGCTTTACTTTGGCATTATGTTTTGGATTTGATCTCTTATTGGAGTGCTCTTTAGGAGCCAAGGTTTTCATTAGGGTTTTGTCAAAACCCTTCCATTGGAGTTTGGTTTCGATGGTGTAACATCCACCTTAGCTAGACATGGAGGAGGATCCATCCGGGATCTTCAATTGGAACTTCATTTTGGGGTCTGTCTTCAGTTTGGAGGAGTAGCGACTTGCTGGGAGGCTCGTGGGGCTTTTTGAAGGTGGCCATGGCATCTTCCAGGCTTTTGGCTTGCATATTGTGTGTTATCATTGATGTATTTGCAGCTGTTGTAGCAACCATTAGAGATTTGTCATTGTGGTGTTCTGATCTTCACTCATGCTAAAATACTCCATGATTCTCTTCTATTCCATGTGTATCTAGATTGCCTGCAATATGTTTGAGGAAATGTCTTTTAATAGAATGCATGCAAAGTATTTATAAGAACATGACAACCGGGAACAACAAAATTGCATAGAAGATCATAATAATCCAGCCTAGCGCATCGGGGATATTACAGTGGTATCAAAGTTGGAGATCTTGCCAACCTGTGATTACATGAGACTATTCTTGCCATTGTTGGAGGGCCAATTCCTATCTAGAGGTATCACTATCATTCTTGAGCAGCAAACCCTGTGTATTTGTGGCAGCTAATTCTCTGGGCAATAGATCAAGGGATTACATTGGTGGAGGACAAATAATTGGTGCTGAGCGGATTCCCTTTGAAGGGGGTCGAGTTTACTCCCATAGGGATCGAGCTATGGAGTATAGAGGCTGATGTTTGATGTGAGAATCGAATGTACTTGAGGGAGAAATTGAATTTGGAGTGTGGATCGAATTCCCCTTGTGTTTACTTGTTGTTGGAGTGAGTTCCATCATTCTAGGTGGAATTTCTTTGCAACTGGGCCGTTTCTTTGCGGAGGGGTGAGTTATCTCATCTTGCTGGCCGACTTTACAAGCTGAGTGGACCTAATTTAGTAACGACAACGAACTGTTTGGTAGCTGGGTCGATTCTCTCTTTGCTGGCCAAGTGTGGGTGCAACAGGGATTCGTTTTAGCAGCTTGGCCGAGTCTTCTAGTTATTGGGGCTGAGTTTCTAAGCTAGGATCGAGCCCCTCTTTGCTAGCAGAGTTTTCTGTCAAGAAGGGGTGGAGTTTGTCACTATTGGGACAAAATCTAGAGAGCAGGGGTCGTTTCCTTCAGGGAAGAAACTGAATCTTACCATCTAGGCCAAGTTTGGAGTGCTGGCTGTGATTTCCCTTGGCTGGACCGAGATACAGGTGGAGAAAGGACCGATTTACACCTGTGGAGGGTGTGTCCTTAGTGCTGGGTGAATCAAATTTCAATGACTGCGTGGATGGTATTTCCAATAGAAGGGGCCAAGTATCTCCTTGCATGAAATTGATTTACTTGCAGCATGGGTTCCATTCTTTTGTGTAGTGTATTAGTGGGTTCTTGACTAAGCATTTTTCTGGTGTGGGGTCTGTTCCATAGCACATCATTACCCAGCTGTAACAAGTCAGAAGTATTCAAATAAAAAATAGATCTTGTATGATCTTTTTCTTGCTATTATATTGATGTAGTTGTGGTCTTTATGTGGTATCTTTTCCCTCATAATAACTGCCTGCAATATGGAATTATGTGTGGTAATAAACCATTCCTTGAAACCAAAATATAAATGCAAACCAAATCAACAATCCTGATATATACATACATCAACTGTAACAAGGGTTTATCAAAAGCGGTTTGGAGTATGATTACAAAGTGTTTGACAAAAGACTTACAACATAAATAAGCTACAACCAACAGAATAAGGGTTTATCAAGTGTTTGAAGAAACCCCAAAGCCAGAAAACTACTAAATTACTACATCATTGCATACAAATTTGTAACAAGTAGGTGGAAACATTGATGGTTTATAGAAGAACTAGAAGACGTGGAGGACAATCCTTCCCAGGATCAGAGTCATCAGAGGAAGAGAGGGTCATGGGAGATCCTTCAAAGGAGAGTGTGCTCATGATATTGAGTGATTTGGACAAGGGGCAGAATGAGGCAAACCAGGGACATGCAGAAGCGTCCCAAAGACAGGCAGAGATGGTAAGGTACTAGCAGCAGACCCTTGAGGTGCTCATGCAGCTGGTGGGCCAACAAGGGAACCAACTTGATGCAGGACAGGCATGACCCAGTGGACCTCATGGAGGTGACAGGGTGCACATAGAGGACAATCACAGAGGAGATAGAGCTCACGCAGAGGGTAGCAATACCCATATTCCAGCACAGAGCAACTCAAACAAGGAGCAGGAGGATGCCTAGGCCATTATTGCCACCATTCCTTGAGGAGCAACCTACAGGAGCACCGGGGCAACAGGGTCAGGATGATGATTTTACCATCAACTTCAAGGAGTACCAGGTGTTAGGGGAAGATATCCAGGCAGCTATGTCCTTTCAAGGCTACTGCACCATCAAGTATGGAAGCTGGCCCATGGATTTGGACAAGGATTTCTTTAAAGGCACAGGGCAGAAATTAAAGAGAAATAAGCATGAAGGATAGGTGGAGGAGCATGGATCTAGCTATGTTGAGGATGTGTGCATAGAGGAAGACCAAGCAATAGCCTATGATACACCATTAGAGCTAATCGATGAGGCTAATGACACTAGTATGTTGGATGTGTATACCTATGATGAAGTTTTCAAATCAACAAAAGATGAGGATGCAACATCTTGTCTTACTTATGATGACTATGAGGAAATGTTCCGATCAGCCGATCTTGATGATCCAACATCTTTCCCTGTGTATGATGCTTATAGCGTGATAGTACCTACTCATGATGAGGATTCAACTCCATATCCCATTTATGATGCCTATGATGATGAGGGCGTGACTGTACCTCAACACGATGATGAAATTGAACAAAGACCCTTGGTATTGCAAGATTTGGAGGACCGACTGTTGGTCATGGAGGAGTAAATTGTACAAATGTTGACAGGGGCAAATGGTGCTCATAAGTTCATTGAGGATCTTATTTGGAAAGCCCAGGTGGAGGGGAGACAACAAGGAGTTGCAGGTGGAGTCCCTAGTGCTCAATTGCACACAATCAAAGTGGCACTAGAGCAGACGAAGTTAGATTACTTGCAGTTGTTCATGGATAGGGACCTTGCTCTTAAGTTCGCTGAAGACAAGGAAAGGGAGATTGAGGATCTTTTTTACTAGCTGAGTTTGGCACGCTCTTCACCATTGACAACAACAGAGACTCCATCATCTTTGGCAGTCGTGACACGTGAGGGCATGAGTGGCTCCCATGATTAGGGAGGAGCCTTTTGTGACGATCCCACTTGAGGAGCATTAAGAGTTGCAGGCACTTGAGGAGAGGTATGACACAAAGGGTTTTGATTATGCTCCCAATTAGCACTTTAGGGATCATGAGGAGATAATTGAGCATATTCCTTGTGGACCAGCCCGCGAGGAAATATATACATACCTGGATTGGGTGGACAGGTACATAACAGACATGGGCATGCGCCGAGATACATGTTCATGCGACATTAGCAGAGTGATGAATACAAAAGAGCCTACATGATACAGGATGGTATAGGACGGTTCAACGATAGGTGACAGTATGCAGGGGTATTCATTGGCACATAGTGGTGTATAGTGGAATTGTGGAGCGTTTCCTCCAGGGAGAATTGACAGAGTCCTCGAGCATATCATTGAGTTGAGGTTTCCCGCGATGAATGGATGGGTGAGCCTTAGGGAGCAACATTTACCTTGATGATCGATCTTCATCTGGGATATCACGGGATGAGGGCCAGGGAACGGGATACTCATAGGTTTGCTTCCAGACTTCATTATGATTTCTGGGTCATGCCCTTGGGGTTGACCAACGCACTAGTCACTTCCTTGTCTTGCAGGCAGTGGCAGAGGCATCTATTGTTGTTATTTGATGTCCTGAAGTGGTATATACAACATGACATGGGAGGTTCACCCGAGTCAGTTGGATGAGACAAGTGGCATTGTGGCCATGACAGAGGTCTTTCATTTGGGCCCTGTGATCAGTGCGCAGAGTGCACAGGAGGAGATCTAGACTCTATTGGATCGGTTCACAGAGATTTCAATAAGCATTGGCAGTGGTGGACTTCCAATTTAGTGGTGGGTCCCTCACTTTCATCAGAGTGATAGACTACTTTAGATGATGAGGATGATCGACAGGATCATGTCAGTGATTGGGTTGCGTCATTATGGGGATGTTGTGAGAGGAGTTGTTGAGCTTTGTTCTATATGGTGAGGTAGATTTTCCCTCAGGATACCCAGGATCGAGTCTATTCGCGAGTCGGCAGGCTTCGATTTCACTGAGATGCCTTGGCATGACATGATCCAAGATAGTGAGTTCGGTCCTTTCAGGGATTTCAGCTTGGGGGTCTAGGAGAGGAGAGCACAGTCTGAGCAGAGTGATCAGACCATTATGATCAGAGTGGCACAGTGTCAGCATGGTGGGTCCTGCCTGAGATTAGCTTGGGACCTTGGGATCAGTGTTGCATGAAGCACCTCCCCCGCTCCAACCTCCGAACCCCGCTCCGAGCGGATTCTCAATGGAAGCTTCTCTGGAAGCACGCTTCTGGATTTCGGAAGCTCGCTCCGGGGTGCAAAATGGGCGCTTCCTAATGNCTTGGGATCAGTGTTGCATGAAGCACCTCCCCCGCTCCACCCTCCGAACCCCGCTCCGAGCGGATTCTCAATGGAAGCTTCTCTGGAAGCACGCTTCTGGATTTCGGAAGCTCGCTCTGGGGTGCAAAATGGGCGCTTCCTAATGAATCTTGCTGGCCTATTGCTCTATTCTTCTATTTCTTTAACATCATTTGTGGAACTTTACCTTAGCTCTGATTCTATGACTTAAATCTAGTAATCGAACACTGTGGACTGTACTAAATGTTGTTATAGAGTTGCTCTCATGGTATGTTGGTATGCAAACTAAACACACAAATTGATCTCTGCTTACAACATAAATTTGACAAGGCATTTTGGATATTAGTAATTTAGTATAATTCTTATCTTTGCAATGTTTTGATGTGTTCTTGCTCTAGTTAAACCATATGAACAAATCGATGCTTAAATAAGTCTAGTGACCTCATAAAAACGTAAAACGTCACTTTCCATTTGTCATTGTTTTAAGGGTTTACACACAGTCTAAATCTGCAGAGTTCAAGCTACCTCTAAAGCTGATGATAGATACTTAAAAGACTTAATAAATCTTGCTGGTTTGTTGCACTCTTTACATAATTCATTTCTCTATTTTGACCAACATCTATGGATCTTACACTGGCTCTGTTTCTATGACTTCAGACTAAGGACTTAGGAAACTACCCTAGCCTAGGGGGAAACCCTAAARTCAATTAAGCTAAGTCATTATAGATTAGAGTGGAAGTGCGAATTACCTTAAATTGATTAGCACAATTAACCCAAGAAACCAATCCCGTACTTCAAAGATGTTGCAAAAAAATGTGACTTGGAGAGTTACAAAATGGTTTAGTGACAAGAAGCTCCATGTGGCGCTTCATTACTTTATATGTCAGTCTATAGATGATAGATTCATAGCATTTAGCAACTAGACTGTAGAGTCTAGCACAATTTAAACTTTATTGTTTTGGACCTTTTGATCTTCATAATTTAGTGCAAATGGCCTATTTTGTAATCATAACTATTTGGTCATGAGTCATGAGTCATGTTATTGTTGACAGTTGCTAGATTATTGATTTCATTCCATAACTTAATGGTCTACTTTCTATTATATGGCTTAAAAATTTGTATGTTGGTTTGTAATTGCTAGATTCTAGATGCTTGATGCTCGAATGATTAATCATCGATGTACTACTACTTACTACTATGGATGCCATTTTAATGTTACAATGTACAAATATGCATGTTTTCATACATTCTGCAGCTAGTTTGTCTTTCTGCATGTATTTTTAATATAAAAGTAATATATATATATATATATATATATATATATATATATATATATATATATATATATATATATATATATATATAACAAATGCTTCCAGGACGCTTCGTTTTCGAGGATTTTTGGAAAATTACGCTTCCCACGCTCCCACTTTGTGCAACATTGCCTGGGATTACATTATTTAATAGTTCAATGACTGATACAAAGGAGAGCAGGTTTTACTTTCAGGAGTTTACTACTAGAGTGCATGGGATTGGTTTTCTGGAGGAGCAATTCTTTGAGGAGTTGATCAAGTTTTTGCAGTATCTGATTGCTCTACTTACTGATAGTATTCAGGATGCCTCTTGTGCTAGTACCTTGCATGACAACGCTTTGAGCAAAGGGTGCTTCACTTCTTCTAGATTGGCTTGGGACCCAAGGATCACTCTTCGTTTTAGTTGGGTGCAACTTGTTGATTTTATGGTTGAGGTGGCATTGCTTGAGGACAAACAATCTTTGGGAAGGGAAGACTGTCATGTCCCCATTTTTGGGCTTCCCTGTTATACAATTGGAGATGAATTTAGGGGTTTGTGTTAACCAGGACAGAGGGGTGAGGTTATGTTACCTGTGAGCTCAGAGGATTTGGAGGAGTTATATGGGGCCCAACCTATTTCATTTATCATCTTTCATCATTGGGATCACTTCTGCATACTTCATTCTTGGTTTCGTAGCATTCCGACGATTCTTGTAATTTGGGAATATTATTGAGCATATTTTAATTAAATGTGCTAAAGGTATTATTCAGATCATGTTATTTGAAGGGACACCTTAGTGTAATAGCTCGTTGGAACCAGGATGGAAAGATCTAGAGTTTGGGATGTTGAAAAAGGGACTTCTAGCATCCAGAAATGTCTTAAAGGAAAATTACACTTTTTGGTATTAAAAAGGGGTTAAAAAGTAACTTTAAGATTAATAGTCACTTAAACATTAGGAAAAGGTGACTTTAATTTTTAAGTGCAAGGTAAAAGGGGAATAAGGGTCGTGTGGATTAAGTCAAAGGGGGAAAATTTTAGAAGGGTCAACAAAGAAGAATAAGAGGGGTAGTGCTTTACTTTGGCATTATGTTTTGTATTTGATCTCTTATTGGAGTGCTCTTAGGAGCCAAGGTTTTTGTTAGGGTTTTGGCAAAACCCTTCCATTGGTGTTTGGTTTTGGTGGTGCAACATCCACCCTAGCTAGAAAAGGAGGAGGATCCATCCAGGATCTTCAATTGGAGCTTCATTTTGTGTTTTGTCTTTAGTTTTGAGGTGTAGCGACTTGCTAGGAGGCTTGTGGGGCTTTCTGAAGGTGGTTGTAACATCTTCCACGTTTTTGGCTTGCATATTGCGTGTTATCAATGATCATTGATGTATTTGCAGTTGTTGTAGCAGCCATTAGAGATTTGTCATTGTGGTGTTCAAATATTCACTCATAATAAAATACTCCATGATTCTCTACTATTCCATGTGTACCTAGATTGCTTGCAATATGTTTTTGATGAAATGTCTTTTAATAGAATGCATGCAAAGTATTTATAGAAAAATGACAACTAGGAACAACAAAATTGCATAGAAGATCATGATAACCCAACCTAGTGCATCGGGGATATTACATTATCAAGGTTCAACAAGCATGATGGGTATGTCAATGTGGTATGTCATTTTGGTCCCATTTTTTTATTATGATGGTGGTGTTGGGAGCCAGAAGATGTCACAATACTTGTGACAGTGAGGAGGAAATAAAAGTGGACAACACATACCATGGAGAGGAGGAAGAAATGGAAGGGGATGATGAAAATGAAAATAATAGTGATGATAATGATCCACAAAAACCCAAAGAGATCTTAACACCCTTGTGGAAGTATTTGACAAGGCTTGAGGGAGGGAAAGGAGGTGGAACCAAAAAATTTACATGCCATCATTGTCATAAAACTTACATAGGTTCCCATACATGTGTGAGAAAGCATCCGTGTGTGCTTATGCACTGGGATGAAGGTAAGACTGTAGGAGCCAAAACTTGTGTGCAAGTGCCACCCAAAGACAGAATCAAATACTGAAGGGAAGAGGAGGCAACACAAAACAAATCCAAAAGACCAAGGGTTGAACATGAGAGTTCACAAAGAATGTTCACTGGTCGATCCATATCCCCCCATGCTAGTGGATTCTTGCCTTTGTCTTCAGGGTGTAGAACACTATTAGATTTTTTTGATCAAGGTTGTAGAGATGATGTGGATGCAATGTTTTTTATGTTTCTCTATGCATGTGGTATACCATTCAATGTTCTTCGCTCACCCTATTCGCATGAAATGGTACAAGCCATCAATGTTGTCCCTAAAGGATACAAGAGCCCCAGGTATGACAAAGCTAGAACCTTGGGACTTGACAAGGAAAGAGCCAAAACCCATGGTGCTATAGGAAAAATTACAAATGCTTGGAACCATCATGGGGTATCGATTGTGTTTGATGGTTGGACAAATGTTAAAGGTAGGCCATTGATAAATATTCTTAGTGTGTCTGCTAGTGGTGTGGTCTTCCTTTTAGCCCATGACTACTCATATCGTTACAAGACCGATACTAATATTGTAGAAGCCATTAAAACTGTTCAAGAAATTGGGCCCTACAAAGTCATTCAAGTCATCACTGATAATGCTGCTAATTCTAAGGCAATAGGAGCAATCATTGAGGATAGGTACCCCAATATATTTTGGTCAGGTTGTTTGGTTCACACAATGAACCTTTTGATGCATGATATCATTAAAATAAAGGACCATGATTATAGATGGATCGATGCTTTGTGCAAGAGAGGGAAGAAGATGATAAGATTCATTACCAATCATACCATGTCCCACTTCATTTTTTGCATTCACTCCAAGTTGGAGTTACTAAAGATTGCAAAGACTGGATTTGCTAGCTATTATCTCACCTTCAGGTGCCTTTTGAAGGTAAGATAGGCATTAGCTAGTATGGTCTTGAGTGATTCATTGTAGGATTTGAAAGACAGGGCTACACCCACATTTGATAGAATTGAATTTTAGGAGGTGGAGGACACGAATCTTGATGGTCAGTTTTGGCAACAGGTTCGATATATTCTGCAGTTGTTCAAACCCATTTACAATATGATTTGGTTTGTCGATACAGATCAGCTGGTGATTGGGGAGGTGTATGAGCAGATGGACAACACGCTAGGCCAAATCAAAGACATTGTTGAGCCGAGGGATGCGACTTTGTTGGATCATATCCATAAACATGTGGTCAAAAGGTGGGATAATCTGAATGTTTCACTCTATGCCCTAGCATATTTCCTTACCCCAAAATGTTATTCTCTGTCTTGGTTGGCCCAACCAGCGACTGGGGGTGGCGTTAGGAGAAAACCACACACAAAATGAGGTGCAAAATGGATATATGCTTGCATTAGACAAGTTGGTACCTGAGGAAGATGAGTGTGCTCAAGTATGAAGTGAATTGAGCAAGTACATCAGTGAGCATGGAGTCTTTGGTAACTTGAATGCAACCAAAGATCGAGATAGGTTGAGTTCTTCGAATGGTGGAACATGTTTGGTTCCTCTACCACATATCTGCATAGATTGGCGATGAAGGTGCTTTCTCAGGTGGTTAACACATCTTCTGCAGAGAGGTCTTGGAGCACCTTTAGCTTCATCCATAGTGTAAATAGAAACAACTTGAATGCAGACCAAGCATAAAGCTTGGTTTATGTGCATTACAACTTGGGGTTGTTGTCCCATTATTGTGATGCAGTGGAGAATGATAATTATAAAAGAATATGTGACCTGGGACAACAATCTAGAGGAGACTAATTTGGAGTATGGAGCCATGGTTTAAAGTGCTTGGAAGCCGAACATTTGGGTTATCATGATGGCGATCATATTCTAAGAGCAGACATGCCACCCTCATCCACTAGCAGGTTTCCAGATGCATCAGTTTTGCCTTCATCTTCACAACATCCAGTGTCATGTGGGGGCCATTTAGCTGCTGGTCGTGTTCCACGATCACTTCCACCTACTCCTACTCCTCTTCTTCAAAGATCACGGGAAAAGAAATCAGAAGTTTCTCGTGGCCAGAGGAAAACTTAGTGCATAGTACTTACTACTGTATACTAGATCTCTTTTTATTTTTTCTATTTAGAAGTAGTCTCTAGAACTTAGTACTTTGTCTTTATTATGGCTTATTTTGTAAACAATGAACATTGTATGACATTTTACCTTTGAAGTTTGAACTATTGAGTGAATCTTACAACTCTTTGGTAATGAATATGATGCTCTAGAGTCTATTTCATTTTGTGATTGATGTTGTTTGTTACAATCTGCTGATGACAAATTTTTATGATTGATGTTATATGTGTACTAAATGGCTGATGCTTTAATGATCATCACTAATCCAGTAGTTCAATGATCTTAAATCTATAATTTCATGTTTTTTGCAATTGATTCAACATTCTGCATGTTTATTTTATATATATATATATTAAAATATGTATTATATAAAAAACGCTCCCAAAATGCTGCCGCTCCTGGAATTTTTTGAAAATTGCATTCCTGCTCCTGCTGCCTGCTCCCAACAGCCTTGTTATCTATGTACCATTCTTTGAAACATTCAGAGATAGTGTCTCCTGCTAATTTCCCATTTATTTTTAGCATTTTCATTGTTTCCACCCATACTTCAGATGCATATGGACAATGTACAAAGAGATGGTCTACTGATTCATCATTCATCTTACACATAATGCACCTTCCCTGACCATGCCAAGACCTTTTTTTACAGTAGTTCCAGGTTAGAATTTTGTTTGATAAGGCTAGCCATAAGAAATTCCTTGTCTTTTTTGGACACTTCTGCTTCCAAATTTTCTCCCACCATCGCTGTCTCTCTCCTTCTTCATCTTCCAGTCTTACTTCATACCCCAGCTTTGCAGTATGTCTTCCTGATGCTTTATTCTTAGACCAAATAATCTCATCTTCATCATCCTTTAATCCAATGGCACTGTGTTTCAATCTGTATGTGTTCTGTTCCCATTCCTTTGCTAAATCCCTTTGTAACTCCAATTGAGCTGCTGTTTTCCATCCTTAACTCCATATATCGTTGTTTTCTGGGGCTGCTGCATCTGCTATACTGAAGATCTCCTGATTATGCAATGCTGTTTTTAAGGACTCTGAAAGCCTGAATGAGGCTGTGCATCCCATCCACGGATCCTCTCCTATTTTAACGTTATTCCCTCCAATCTTCCAAACCAACCATCAACCAAGCAATGGAAATGCTTTCACTAAGACCTTCCAGATAATTGAACTTCCACCACTTACCTTATTCACTCTTCTGATTCAGTCTTCCATATAGCCTTTAGCTATGTATTCTACATTCATTATTTTGCCCTATAATCCTTCACATTTCATCAGATTCAACATGCTTTTAGCTGGATGTTGAAGTTCTACCTACTGTAACAATAGCAACTTCAATCTACTGAAATAATAGCTCCCCAAAACAAGAACATGACTCAAATTATTTAAAAGCATAAGGTTGTATTCTGAGACTTGTCATTTAGAATTACTGAGTGAATCCTAGAAACTGTTTATGGTTTCCAAATCCTTTCCGGTCATTTTAAACTATTTCAGAAACTGCTTAGCTGTACCTGAAAACTACTTAGTGGTTTGCAAGGGTTTCGGGAAAATTCTGAGGTGATTTTCAGTAGTTTTTCTTTCATTTTTTTGATCTCGAAAACAAAACAGGTCCTAGACCAAAACCTAAAAGCGTCCACTGAGCATGACATATAAAATAAAGCCATTTGGAGTGAAAAAACCCTCTTCTAAGTTCTAATTTTTCAAAAGAGAGTGGCAGACTGGCAAAAGGAAGAGTACTATAGCAAGGTTTTAGACATACTTTGCTTGAAAAAAATTGTTCCTGTTTCTGGGAACTGTTTCCTAGTGTTTTCTCATTTCCTGTTGTTTTCTACACAAACTAGCCCAAAGTTTTCGACACTTTTGGACCCTTTCCATACCTGTTTCTGGAAACTCATTTCCTGTTACTAGTTTCCGATACTTGGGAACACTTGGAATTACCTCCTAGCCTTGGAAT
Source organism: Picea glauca (assembly GCA_000966675.3). NCBI lineage: Eukaryota > Viridiplantae > Streptophyta > Pinopsida > Pinales > Pinaceae > Picea > Picea glauca. The sequence continues at coordinate 221,464 of JZKD02S2231880.1, read as the reverse complement.
TGAGCACGTTATCGAAGTAGAAGTGGGCTTTACTCTAGTGAACATCAAGCCATATTGTTATCCCCTTGTCGCCTTGTTACTTGTATGATTACAAGCCTCCTAAACTTAAGGACTTCAATCTGACGTCAGAGTCCAAGCTGTCCTCGAACCTTGAGTCATTTTATCAACTAGTACAAAATCTTTCAGATCTAAATAAATATTGGAATTCAAATGGAAAAACTGTTTATTGACGCTCCACGGGAAAATGAGACTTTTATTAGAAATTTCCGTTTTATGTAATTTTTGTTCCATATATGTTATAGTAAAGTTTCCTAAAACACCGTGGGATGAAAGAATTTGTCATCTTTGTGATACTAAGAAGGTGGAGGATGCAAAGCTCTTTCTCTTAGACTGTCCTGGGTACGCCCACATTAGATTTCAATTTCAAAATATTTGCAACAATACTGACCTTCTTAACATGTTCATTGTTAACTCATCAAAACCATGGAAACTTAAGAAATCTTATCCCCAATCTTTTTGAGCATAGAAATGAAGTTTTAAAGCACACCAGTTAATTCCTTACCATTTTTTAAGGTCAGATACACCAAAGTTGGTCTCTGTGGATGGTAACAATCATCATCATTCTATATATTAATTTGATCCTTTTTGAGAGATTTTAAGACCATTTTACTAGTGAACCTACTGAAATTTTTGAACATGGCAGCCATGAAAAATAAGTACACTAAACCAAACAGTATGGTTGGTTGTTAGCTTATCATTTTAAGAGAAGTTTCAAGTAAAATTAGGCAGTTCTGTCTCAAGTGAACACTTATATTTTAATAATTATATCATTCTCCATGTAAATTTTCACCGGTTATTCTTCATATGGTTTCTTTCAAGTTTCGGTCCCCTCTTTTGAATGGTCTATACTGATTTGAAGAATACATCACAGAATTTCATCTTTTGCCATTTCCTCAATTTCAATCATGCTTCCGTGTGTATAGGAGTATTGTCTCCATCCATTTGACAGAGAAGTAGCCTTTTCTCATAGGGCCCTGTTGAATCGTATGTAATTCTTATTCTTGTTTCCCAGTAGTCTTGAGAATGTCGTCGAGACTTCATCACTTCTTTTATACTGACTGTAGGCATTCCCAACCTTTGTTGTTCCTTGTAATTTTTTAATCAAGGATTTGCGAACTTGGCTTGTTAGTGATAAAAATGTTTACTAATTTGATGTAGGATCAGGTTGGCATTTTTCGCTGGACGGTTGCAGAATTCCAGAATTCGTCAGCTGTTAATGAGCATGTGGGAGAATGACACTTCAATGGATATCTTCCCTGGGAATCTACGCAATTCATATGAAGAGGGTTTTAGGAAGAGTAAATATTGTCTTCATGTGAAAGGGTATGAGGTGAATACAGCTCGGATCTCAGATGCGATTCATTTTGGTTGTGTTCCTGTTATTATTTCTGATCACTACGAGCTTCCCTTTGCAAATGTGTTAGATTGGAGTAAATTCTCTATTATCATACATCATGATGATGTTCAGAACCTGAAGGCAATTTTGCTTGCTATTTCTGAAAAAATGTATGCAAACTTCCTTGCAAATCTACATCAAGTGAGAAAACACTTTCAGTGGCATGCATCTCCGCAAGATTATGATTCATTCCATATGACTCTGTATCAATTATGGCTGAGAAGGGGCCTTCAGTTTTCCTCATTATCCTGATGTATATTTCTTTTCATATTTTTTTGCTTTCACTTAGTTAGTGTCTATTTCTTACACCTTGCTGTGTGTATGCACTTTCATATGCTTAGAAATTTCCTTTGCTCGTGTTTCTGAAAAATTCAAAATTTACTTTGTTGCAACAATTTGTAGATATCAGACTCTTGTTGTCAATGTGTGAAGTGCCCTTTTGTCTCAACAAGAGTCATGTAACGTTCTATTGTATCCTGCTGATAAAATGGATGAAATATAATCATGTAAACTAGTATCATCTCATTTCTCTTTAATCTTACAAATTAGGTGTATTTTAAATTGTTTCTATTTTACTCTTATTTTATTCTATGATTTTATGATCCATGCCTTTGTTAGAACAGGGTATTACATTTGATACGTCAATCCTTTTCCTATTTCTTTGCAATTACTTGCCTTGCAGGGATGGGTATTAGAAAAGGAGAATTATTTTTTAAAATACGCATGTTAATTATAATTTGTTCTAATATGATCTAAAGGAAGAACAACTCAGAAGGACATAAAATTTCAACTAGAAATAGGAAGAAGCGGGACTTGCTCAAGCAACACAAGTCTATTAACTTGAAAAAATTCCGGTAAACATTGCATGGGATGTAAGGACTTTTAAATAGAGAATACTCCCTTTCCTTGATCTGTGATTTTTTTGTGCCTGTGGCTTTGCCCTTAGCTTTGTTGATAACAAAGCTTCTTAATGCAAAGTACATTCTGTTATCCTAACTTGCAAAATAAAAATTGATGAATATTGTAAACAAAACATTTATTTTAGAGTTTCTTTTACAATAAACCATAGATTTTTACACGTGTGTATTCTTACCCCTTTTTGATTATATATATATTTCTATGTAACATGCCGGGGAAACTACTTGGGCACATTGTTGAAATTTCTCCTACTCAACACCTGGTAATTAGCTCAAAACAAAATCACTTTATCTACTAAAAGCACAACCGAGTAATCAACTAAACATGCAGTGGAAGCATAAATAAGGAAACCAAATCAAACACATAAGAACACCAAAGTTTTCGGGTATAAACCCTTGGAAAAACCTCGGAGGGAAAACCAATGCTCAGAATGATTTTATCATGCTAAAATCAGGGCTACCGTTACAGGGATAATGGCCTATTGAGAGAAATGCAACTGCAGACTAACCTGGCAAGGTCTAACCTGCTGTACGACCAGTTCTGACACACTTTTCGAGGCATACACAATACGCCTCACTGTGAACCGCATATTCATACAAAAAACTTGTAGGGCAAGTTTCGTACAATCCGACACTCTCCTGTGGCTTCCTTAGACTGAAACCTACCTGCGTAAGCCTTTGTTCTCTCTTCTCCTTGACCCGATCTCTAGATGGAAGTCCTTCTCCTTCCTTATCCAAGATCTCCTTGAATCTTTCAAGTGTCTGTCAAGTGTCTAGTGTCTTTCTCCTTCACCTTAGCCTTGCTTTTATAATCGTGAGTTATATTCTATTTCTAATCTCAAAAGCTAAGTCACCTGACA
>JZKD02S2231880.1:193035-207981 GCA_000966675.3 Picea glauca | reverse complement strand
CTATTGTTATCAAATGTTTAGGTACACCTGAATACTATCGGTATGATTACCATTAAGAAAATGCTCATTGTTAATGATATACTTGTCTGCAAGATGAAGTTGATCCCCTGTAGGAGATGTTCTTGATTACTAACCATTCCATGGAAGTTACCATGGAAATGTTGTTCTTGTTTCTTGTTCCAGGCAGGTCACAGGTGTTAGCTCTGAGAAGGAGCTATGATGATGGTTGCAGGAGGCAACTATTTAGACAGTCTCTAGTCGAGACATAGAATTGTGTACACGAACGTACACACCCATGTGAAGTAGAAGACGAAGAAGAGTATATCTTATGGAGATTGACTGTGAGGAGCATAAGGCTCCAAACATGACCGTATATTTAATTTGACCACTCTTCAGATCATCATGAAGAGTCAGTAGTGCCAGAAGGGCCTACCTAGAAACGATGCAGTAAACAAGCATGTTCTTGTGATACCTTGCATAATGCAAAGGAGATACAGATACATGACATTGATAAGCCATCCTATGAAGATAAGCAGATGACTTCACCAATGGTGAGGCATGCAACCCCACCAAGTACCAGCTCAGAAAGAGATAGATTTCAGAGGGAGTCAACCCTTAGGATCCAGTACGGAGGAGAAACCTCCCCGTACAGTCCATAGGAGATCAAACTTCAGAAGAAGTCAACAGATGCAGCGGAAGCAGGTGGCTCCGGAGACCGTATAGACTCATCAAGCTTCAAAGGGAGCATTCAGAATTAGAGCAAGCTTGATCTCAGAGAGATTCAGTTGATTCAAAAGAAGAGAGACGTCTTTCGGGACTTGAGGAGGCTAGATCGTAGCTTCAGAGGCTTCTAGGAGATGTGAGATCTCCTGGGAGGATTCCCTTGTCTTTATAGACCTTGTTGCAGTGAGAGAGGAGACAGCTAGTCAAAAGCACTGGGACATAGATTTTGCCTCAGTTCTAGAAACAACACATATTTTCCATGCTATGTGGCATTGATTTAGAGCCTTCCATCTTTGAAGAAGCCGTTGAGAAGCAGGAATGGAAGGATGCCATGATGGAGGAACATCAGTCCATCATGAAGAATGATGTGGGAGGTGGTTTCGAGACCAGAAGGGAATTCAATAGTGACTTCCAAGTTGATCTATAAACGGAAGCGTGAAGCGAGATTTGTGGCTAGAAGATTCTCCCAGTAAGAGGGAAAAGATTATGATGAGACACTTGCTCCAGTAGCCAGAAAAAGTTTACATAAAGCAACCACAAAGATACATGAGAAGGAGTCTCATGTCTGCAGATTAAAGGAAGCTTTGTAAAAGCTTATGTAGGCACCCAAGACATGACATACTAGATCAGACAATTATTTGATGAGCTTGGGGATGATTTCCCATTGATCCTATATGTAGATGACTTGTTTCTAACATGGGACGAGAAGCTCATTGATGGGTGTAAGAGGGAGATCGCTTCATAGTTTGAAATGAAGGATCTAGGTTTGATGCATTAGTTCATGGGATTGGAAGTGTGGCAGAGATCAAATGAGATTTTCCTTAGCCAAGGAAAATATACTATTGAGATCCTAAAGAAATTCGGGATGATGGACTGTAAGTCCATGACCACACCTATGACGATAAATCTGAAGCTCTTGAGTGAGAAATCTTCAGATTTGGTGGATCCAACGATATACAGATAGTTGATTGGATCCTTGATGTACCTGATTAACACCAGGCCAGACATATGCTTTGCAGTGAATACCTTGAGTCAACACATAGTTGAACCTAGACAGGTACATTGGATGGCAACAAAGCATATGTTGAGGTACCTTTGTGGTACGGTTGGATATGGATTGAGATATGTCTTGGGTGAAGATTTGAAGCTGCAGGGATATACAGATTCTGACTGGGCAGGGAGTGCAGTGGATTAGAAGAGTACTTCTGGGAGTTGTTTTAGTCTGGGATCGGGCATGATCTCATGGTTGAGCAGGAAGTAGACATTGGTGGAACTCAGTACATCGGAAGCAGAGTATATTGTAGCAAGCGTGGCAAGCCGTGAAGAAATGTGGCTTTGGAAGTTGCTAACTAGGATATTTGATCTAGAATTGGAGCCAACTTTGATACATTGTGACAATCAAAGTTGCGTGATGCTTACCGAGAACCATGTATTCCATGACAGGTCTAAGCATATAGAGATCAAATATCATTACATCCGGGACATGGTGTAGAGAGGAGTTGTGGAGCTCCAATACATATCCACGGACGAGCAAATAACGAACATTCTCACCAGGCCCTTCTCAAGAGTGAAGTATGAGTACTTTAAGGACAAGCTTGGAGTGTTTCTGAATGTCCACCCTTGTTGAGAGGGAGGTGTGTTGTTTCTTCTCATGTCGGCTGACCCCTCTGGCCAAGGGTTCCCTGGATCAGCCGTGTGAGGTGACCGAGGGGGTAATGCACTATTGGACCTGCTGAGAGAAGAAACATCACACACATAGTCGTACAACTATGGCGGAGGCTATGTGACTTTGGAAAGTGGCCATGTGCTACTTTGGTGGATGTGTTCCACTGGCGGAGGTTGTGTGACTTCAGATAGTAGTTGTGTGCTACTTCGGTGGATGTGTTCCACTAATGGAGGYTGYGTGACTCTGGACAATAGYTGTGTGCTACTTCAGTGGATGTGTTCCACTGGTGGAGGCTGTGTGACTCTGGACARTAGYTGTGTGCTACTTCGGTGGAGGTGTTCCACTGGTGGAGGTGTTCCACTGGCGGAGGTTGTGTGACTCCGAACAATAGCTGTGTGCTACTTCGGTGGATGTGTTCCACTGGCGGAGGCTGTGTGACTTCGGACAATAGTTGTGTCCTACAGTGGATGTGTTCCAMTGGCAGYGACTGTGTGTCACTGGACTGTAGTTGTGTACTACTTGGCAACAATTGTGATCTATTGGATGAATTGTAGTAGCTGTGTTCTACTAGTTGATTGTCATGGAGATTACGAGATCGTTTGGATGTAGCTCTGTGTGCCACTGTTTGATCACAGAGACTGTGCCTGATGATTCGAGCTACCGAAGGCATTGTAGCAGTCGTGTGCTTGCTAGAAAATTAAATAGTAGTCAGTGGACTACCAAATGACGACATCGTAAAAGATGCCTCCGTAGATAAGAGGGAGTGTCGATGTTTTGGTAGTTGCGGGAGGATATTTCCCTCCTAGATGACCTTTCTTAGATGCAAAGAAGATTCCGGAAGCAAGAGATCCATTGAACAGATGTTGAAATACCCTAGAATAGAAGTCGGTCCAGAAGAATAAAGTATAATGAAAAGACACCTTCCCAGAAGAGAAGTCGGCCCAGCTAGAAGGACATGAAGACTATAAATAGAAGACATCTTGGCTCATTTGTTCACTCACTCACACTCTCCCAGCTACACATAAGCAAGGCACAAGTTTGGAGAAGGTGATGCAGTAGCTGCAACTGCACAGTTTATTATTGCTCAATCTTTTGGTATCTCTCTCTTGTGCGCTATTCCTTGAGGAGGTGCACTACCTTTGTATGGTATTGTTGCTGCAACTGGGGTGGTATTTCTGGTTAAGCTAGCACTTGTGCTAGGGTTTATCTGATTGGACTTGCTTTGTGAATGGAATCTATCTATAAGAAAGGTTGTTGGGTTTTTCCCCCATTTGGGGTTTTCCCAAGATAAATCTCTTGTGTTCTTTTCCGTCTCTTGTTTATGTTGCCACTGTTAAGTACATGATATATATGTTAATTGTAACAAAGTAAAAGAACACTAGTAACACTAATGCTTTGTAAATAAGGAAAATCCAACAGTTAGAGACCGAGAACCACAAGGGGACCACTTCCCAAGGTACACCAAAACTCAACACTCCATCTTACCGAGGAAAGTGTTTCTCACCAAGCCCATCTTGTCTCTGAAGTAGACATGCTTGCCCCTTGGCAAGGCCTTGGTGAGAATGTCTGCAACCTGCTTGTCAGTCGAAATGTATTTAAGATGTACTGCCCCTCGCTGAACCCAATCTTTTGATGAAGTGGTATCTGATCTCAATATGATTTGACCTGTCATGGAACACTGGATTCTCAGAGAGTTTGATACAACTCTGATTATTGCAGTGAATGACAGTCGGAGGCAACTCCTGACCAAATAATCCTACCAACAACTTACAAAACCAAATGGTCTCTCAACTGGCCTGATTGGCCGCCATATACTCTGCCTCGGCTGAACTCAAAGCAACTGACTTTTGTTTTTGGTTGTACCAGGAAACAAGTCCTGACCCCAACCCAAAATAACACCCTGAGGTGCTCTTCCTGTCAATGGCACATCCTGCCCAGTCTGAGTCTGTGTAGCCAACCAAACTGACTCCATCCCCTCTGACATAGTCCAGACCATAATCCACTGAACCTGCAATGTACCTCAAAAAATGTTTTGCCCCAATCCAGTGAACACTCCTCGGCTCCACCATGTATTGGCTGAGAATGTTCATGGCAAAACAGATATCTGGTCGAGTGTTGACCGGATACATCAGTGATCTGATCAACTGCCTATATCCTATAGCATCCACCAACTGGGAATCTGAAGCGCTAAGATTCATCAAGTTGGTGACCATGGGTGTCGACATAGGCCTACAGTCCTCCATCTGAAATCTACTGAAGGTGTCTGCAACATACTTCCCCTGTCCCAAGAAGATGTGACCCTGCTCCTGCCATACCTCCATGCCCAAGAAATAGTGCATCAACCTGATGTCACTCATCTCAAACTCTAATACAAGACCCCACTTGCACTCAACTATGAGATGCTCCGCTCTCGTGATGAACAAGTCATCCACATACAAAATGAGAATAAGCGTGTCCTCACCTATAATGATGTAATAGAGGTTAGGATCAACATCGCTCTCCTCAAATCCCATCTGAAGCAAATATGAGTCAATATGTGAATACCAAGCTCTGGGAGCTTGCTTCAGACCATACAATGCCTTTCTCAGAAGGCACATGTGAGACTCTCTCTCACACCTCGAACCCCTGTGGCTGCTCAATGTACACCTCCTCCTTAATAAAACCATTGAGAAATGTGGTCTTTACATCCATCTGATGTATCCTCCAACCCATCTCTGCTGCTATGGCAATAATACTCCGAATGGAAGTGTATCTCGCTACTGGTGCAAATGTCTCATCATAATCAACTCCTTCTACCTGAGAGAATCCATGCGCCACAAACCGGGCCTTGTGTTTCTCTATGTTGCCATCTGCAACATACTTGGTCTTATACAACCATCTGGAAGTCACAACTGACTTCCCCACTGGCCTCGAAACCACCTCCCATACATCATTGTGCATAATGGAGTCATACTCCTCCAACATGGCCTCTCGCCAAACCTGTTGGTCAACTGCCTGCACAAATGTCTCAGGGTCTGCATCTCTGATGCTCGTCACCATCGCCAAGTAGGACCCAAGCCTCTCTGGTGCTCTGCTCTCTCTGAAATGTCTCTTGGGCTCTCCTACATTGTCCTTGGCTTCCTTCAAGGTCTCTTCAAACCATCTCGGTTTCCTTTTCCCTGGAGCAACCAAAGGAGAAGTAAGATCTCTATGCCCAAGAGTCTCTACCTCAGATCTATCCCAACACTCTGAGATCCTGAAGACTTTGCACCCTCTACATGAACCCCTTGCAACTGTGAACCTGAAGCTTTGCAAGGTGACCTTGTCACCCCTAAAACTGGTGCACTAGACCCTTGAGGCTGTGCTCCCTTTGAAACATCAATTTGTGTCTCCACAACCTCCTCAATAATGTCTCTCAATTCGAGAGACCTCCTGAAAGCTCTACCCTCCTCAAATCTAACATCTCTGCTCACCACCACTCTCCGCTGTGATGGAATGTAGATTCCGTAGGCCTTTGAGACCTCTGAGTAGCCAACTAGAATCCCCTCCTGGGCTGTGGGGTACAACTGTCTTTTTTGGGCACATTTTTAGAGGTGCCATTTTCAACAAATCTGTACAACTGTACGAACTATGGCACATATTTCAAGGCAATTTTGTGGTGGGACAATTTTGTGTTGTAAGTTGTCTCTCTTGGTTGGAAAATGTATTGTAGTTGTTGATAAATATTTCCTAAAGCTAATATAACCCCTCTCTCTTTGGGTTTCCCCATATTGGGGTTTTCCTTGGTATTTGCCTAAATTTCTGAGTTATTCATGGTTGATTGAATGTTGTTCATTGTGTTTTTTCCACTGCTAAATTGTTTAGCAATGTGTATTTATGCATATAGTAGTTTTTGAATGTGAGTTTATGCATATCATAGTTCATTGATGACAGTTATCTCTAGGTTGTTAAGTGTATGACATAATATTAACTTGTTGATTTTGTCATTAAATTTCTACAGAAACATTGACTGGTACAAGAATCAACCAGAGAAGGCAGAGGGATAGGCAGATGTTTCTGGCACTGAAATGAGCACCCGAGACAAACTTGCAAGGAATGCAGTCAACAGACAGAGGCGTTTTTGCATGAGAATGTGAGACAAGCGTTTATGGACACACTCAGATGCTATGGACAACTACCATAGCGAATTTCAGGCCCTAAGTACTAGGCACTCTGATACCACTCTTAGAACACACAAATTTAAATACGAGTGAATTCATAATATTCATTGATATGATACAAGTATAAATACATTTTGGATGACCTTTGGATTCATATTCCAAGAGGTCTCTTGGACTCCTGATGAACATTACTATGACATTTCACATTCCTTCAAGTGTGTAACCCTAACATATTATGTTTACAAGAGTAACAATTTTAAGGATAAGAATCAAATCGAGAGGGGGTAGAGTTTGTATATGTTGGCCCGTTGTGATAAGACTAGAAGAGTAAACGACCCCTGGGATAGAGGTCCACACCAATGGGCTTCGGGATGCCTTGGCCCTTGCTAAGTCTCAAATTTGCTTGTGGACAACTAGATATATTCTTACCCATGGTGAAAAAATTAATTTAAAGATAAGAATAAACCAATAAAATTATTTATCATAAATGAACAAATAAAATCATTTTTTATTTTATCCTTATTATTTATTAATTTAATATTAGTTTGTGATTTTGTTTAAATGTATATTTTTTTACTTTATTTTATGTAATAATAAAATTAAATATAATTATTATTTTTAAATAATATTAAATTAATAGTACAATAAAAATAAAAATTTATTATTATTATTAATTTGTAAATTAATCTTCTCATGTTTATCAAAATTAAAAAAAAAAATTAAAATCCCAATTTCAATTCAATGTCATCGATGATATCATTTGTCCATCCACAACAATGAAAATCTGTGCATATGAAGGTGGAAATGAACGTTGGCCATGAATCTGCAGGTTTTTAATCAGAAACACAATGAATTGTCTGAACTGCCCGGCTTCAAATTCCACTTTATAGAGCACAAGTTATCGGGTTTTTATCTGAAGAAAATAGTACAAGTGAAACTTTATAACTTGAACTTCATACCAATGCTCGATTTGTATCGCTATGATCCCTGGAATCTGCCCAATAAATCCATGAATCTCTGTTGCTTCTCTGTCGTTTTAATGGATGAAATTTAATGCTATGAAATAGCTGGTAATTAGTCAGTTGCTTCTGTTGTCCTTCCCATTACCTAAGCTATCTTCCTATTTCATCTTGTAATTTTACTCTTAAATGGCTTTTGGCTAATGGTTGGCCGACCATAGAGAGAAGGGTGCATAGAAAGTCTTATGACTACATTGTAAATTTGATTGTTAAAATCTAATTGAAAAAACCAAACCATTGGATGTTGCATTATTTTTCCTTTGGGTTTCTTAGTGAAAACACTATGTCCATTATGTGATTGTTGTTATGTGAAATGAGAATCTCTTATATGTGTTAGATATATTGTCCTTCTTCATTTTTAATTGTTTCCAATGTTTTTAATGGAAGCTATTGTGTATTAATGATTGAGTAGTAATTTTTAATGGTGAAAGAGCTCTACTCTTATTGAAAAGAAATTCTTGGTTGTTTTCCATGGCTACTATAAACCATCATCATCCAAGAGGCCAAACTCAGCCCAACAACCTCTCCACACGCCGACCGTAAGTCTATACACAATGCACTAGTGGCCTCTTCCTTCATAAGGGTCACCCTTCCTCTACAAGTGTATGAGTGGATGTAATTGATGTTTTTTCTTTTATATTGGAATGTTAAATTCTTGCCACATACTTAAAACTTGAATTTTGTTTTAATTGTTGTTCCCTTAATGCGTTGGCATCAAGGTATATTTGCCTCATTCGCCACTTTTTGATCAAACCAATTCTCACATGATCATTTCACTTTCATCTCATACAAATGTTAATAGGAGTGGGCAACTTATGATGTTTATGGGATTGGCACTCTTATGGATGGTTTCACCTTTTTATTAAGTGTTGGGGCCACATATATATAATTTTGCATTAGATTTTCTCATGAGGTGATTGTGGGAATGAGACCATAGGGAGAACCATAGCTTGGACATTATCATTGTTTTACAATAGAAAGAATAATTAAAGAGTCACAAGCTAGTTTCTATGTGAAGTAGACCATTGAAAGCACATGAATCCACTCCATTGAGCTAAGTTTTATTTCAAACATGGTTTACATAATAAAAGTCTTTTCTCACATGTATTAATACATAGCCATTTCATATATGTGATTTGTTTAGTGGGAAACTCGTATATGTTTGGTTGAATTGGTATTTAAGTTGAAGGAATTTGAGTATAGATACAAGATAGTTTGGTATGAGATATGGCATTCCATTGTGATGGGATTGTGTGTTCAATTCTAGTTATTGAAGTAAGATGTATTCATGACACTACCATTACTTGAAAGAATATAAACATGTCAATGAGTATTTTCTTGTATTGGTTCATTGAGTTGAGTTCTCAATTATCCAAACAAACATAATAAGTTGGTAGCATTGTTCATTTTGTTTGAAAACGTGTCCAAATATTGTGCATTTTTATCTTAACATAGAAGAGACTAATCTATTGTTGGCAATAGAAGCAGAGTCACTTAAACTTTTTGATGGAACTATTATTTCCCTATGGTACCAAAGCAGTAACCAAGCCTTGAACCCAAGCATGAGCAAAGCCTTCATGCTCATACAATAATCAAGGAAGCATAGTCTCATCCTTGATCATTATGATATATTCAGTTCAATTGGATATCAACATGCAAATGAGTTGCACCAAAGACAAAGTTATCTGTGACAGAGTAGTTGTAGAGTCTTGGCTTTTATTGTCCTGATTACTATTTTGTTATTAGTCGATTAATTTGTGCATGTTACACCATAGAGCAAGTCATAACTATAATCTTGAAGAGTAGTTGCACTCAGAATTGAACAAGGAATAGAGGCCTTGAAGCCACTGGAAGAACGAAGATCTTTGCATAACTTAGAGAAACAAATGTCAAAAAGTAATTCCACAAAGTATCTATTTTAGTGAAGCAAGTGGACTATAAGTCCCTTGTTTATGGATCATATTGGTATCAAAGTAGTTGAATCCTTAATCATGATGCAATTGTTAGTATTTTGAAGAGAAATTAAACTCAGTATAAATAAACAAAGAAAGGTTGGAAGACCCGCAAGCCATCAATGTTCATCTTTGATAAGAGAACAAGCACTTGAAGGAAAAGTTCAACATGTTTGATCGGAGAATGGCACAACTAGAGAAAAACCTCGAGACCTCAACAAGAATGTTTCCATGGCTAAAGAACCAATTTGATGAATATGAAGGCTCCCTCACTGCAATTATGGTGGATTGGGACAAGAGAATAATGCAATTTGTGCAATTGGGAGAGAAGGTCAACGAGATGGATAGCTGGAAGGAGGATAGGCTCACTCAAATGATGGATCAATTGTAACTAGAATTGGCAAAGAAGAAAGAAGCACTGACAAAGCTACAAGCAGTTTTCCAAACCAAGGAAGCAAAGTGACCTTCCATTACCACTACCGAAGCCAACACCATAACAAAGACAAATTTGGTATGCTCATGTTCCTTAGACATTTCTCAAGAACCTTTTGGTGAATTTGAAAAGCACACTAGAGGCATTAGTTCCAAGCTATTAAGGTATATGGGATAGGATGGACAAGGGATAGGAAAGAGAAGACAAAGCATCATAAGCCCCATTGTATCTTAACAAAGGGTCAAGCATGAAGGAATAGGTTTTGATGGTAGAGAGGAAAAGGCCACAAACTCCAAGATCATGTTCATAAAGGAAAAATATATGACAAAGTTGACTTACTCAATAGGAGAAAGAAAAGTAGAAAATGAAAGTAGAAATATGCTACCACTTCAACATTCTTGTGGTAGATTGCAAAATGAAACAACGAGAAGAGCTCAAATACTCATCTTGCACCATCACTTAGAAGAAGTGGTAAGAATATTAGCCAAAAAAAGAAGAAGAAGACCAAGGGGTATGCATCGGGTAAGACATCTCTCCTTTGTCACTATTTTAGGAAGAAAGTCCATAGTGTTTCCATCTATTGTTACTTAGAGGTATGTTTATTATGTAGGAAGAGAGGCCATCGTGAAGTATCTTGTTGGGAGAAGCAAGCCACATGCCACAAAACTGAATGGTTTCAAAGAAATAATGCCAAGAAGACTTCTCTAATCCAATAGAAAATGCACAGGCACAAAGAAAATGAGTGTGTCAAGCAATCCATACTACAACACCAAGAGATTCTACCACCACTACATGTTGAGTGGCCATTAGGAAGAAAAGTGTTGGAAACTTCATCCAGAGCTTCAACCTAGCAACCATGCAACCAAGAGAAGAGTGTGGAGAGTGAATATTGAAAAGGATGATGAGCTATCTACATCTGCAATCCAAGGAGAAAAATATTTCCAAAGATTCATAGTAGTACCATAGGTTAGCGACATAAACAAGGTGGACAACAGGTTGATCCTAAGGAAAAACCCAATCCAATTGTTTCGTACGATCTTCCAAAAGAAAATTCCCTTCTTGGATATGTATCTAAGATTAGTGCAATAAGGTCAGTGACATTCCCCTATCCTTGTATCTTCCAAGTATTGAGGCATTCCCTCATCCTCAACACTGTATCCGAATGATGATTTTCACCTACAACGATACATGTGTAGGATTTTTCAAAAGTTTTTGCAAAAGAAGGTGTTTAATTGCACACCAAGGAGGGAATTCAAGGGATGTTGTTGCAGAGAAAGAATGCGGGTAAGCACATGCTGATAGAAAAGAGTTGTTTCCATGTTGGGAAGTAATTGATCCTAGCAGAAGAAAGCATACCATACTTCTTTTCATAGAGTTGTTACATGATGGAATAACTGTTAGGATCTCACTCAACAAAGACATACTAGAATTTGACTTGGCTTCATTGACTACCAAGATGGACCACCTCCAAGTTTGAGAAAGATGGGAATGAATTCTGATTGCAATTTTTTTATCAGGAGATTTCTTAGAGCTAAGAGTTAATGACCAGACTTATGCATTGTGGGAACAAGCAATCTAGGAACTAGAGTCGGATCCATAGAAAGAGCCACAAGACAGCTAGATTCAAAGTCAAAGCTATAGCCAAGAGTCGAAGTTAGAGCCATGTCTCTGAGAAGCAAATAGAAGGCACATTGAACCAAATTGGTTTCCTCGAAGATTTTAGAAACTAAAACAGATCTCAATGGAGAGGTGTGATTCAAATGGATCCATACCAAGATGATGGTTGTAGGACTTAGTACCTAAATGTATGCCAACAATTAATGAAGGTTAAATAAGACATAAAAGACAATGCAATGTAAAATTAAATGAGACAAATGAGAAGAAAAATAAATAATTAAATAGAAATAGAAAATGAAAATAGGAAAGAAAGACCAAGGAATGGGAGATAAAAGGCCAGGACTGTTGACCTTCCCATTACCCCAAAGCTCCCTATTTTTTCTTATAATTTCACTCTCAAATGTATTTTGGTTGATCGTTGGACAAGGAGAGGAGGATGCACAAAGAGCCATATGATTGTTGAAACATGACTAAGCAAACCATTTGATATTGGTTTTTTTTTTTTCCTTTGGGTCTCCCTTGGTTAAATCAATGTGTCCATTATGTGATTGAAGTTATCTATAGTGATAATCTCTTATATGTGTTGGATATACTACCCTTATTCATTTTTAATTGTTTCCATTGTTTTTAATGGAAGCTACAATTATGTGTTAATGGTTGCCTAATAGTTTTTAATGGTGTAAGAGCTCATCTCTCAGTTGTGCTTGAGGAATTCTCTCATGTTTTCACTCTTAGTTTTTCTAAGATGAATGCTAACATCTCTATTTCCTTGACCGCTACTTTATTTCTGAGGTTGGAGATTTGTTGTTGTTGTTGTTACACTATTCTAGAGAGTTTCCAATTCTGATTTTCTTTGTCTATTGACTATTGGAGAGCAGGGGAAATGCCTTTCTTGCTTACCATGGATGGTACAAGTCATCATATTATTTTCTAAAGGATATATCATTACCTATAGACATCCAAGAGGCCATACTCAACCCCAAAAATCTCTCCACAGTTTGTATGGCTCGATTATGCATGTTTGGGGCCATATGGGGGCCATACAGGTCCTAAGTGGGTCGTATAGGCCATATGCTCAATGCACCAACAACCTCTTCCTTCATGGGGGTGTCCCTTCCTCTTCCTTCATATGAGTGGATGCAATTGTTGTTTTATCTCTTATACTCGAGTGTAAGAGTCTTGCCACATACTCAAAGCTTGAATTATGTTTTAATTGTTGTTCCCTTAATGCTTTGGCATTGGTGTATTTGTCTCATTCACCACCTTTTGATAAAACCGATTATCATGTGATCATTTAACATTCATCTTATAAAAATGTTAATAGGAGTGGGTAACTTATGATGCTTCTTGGGTTGGCATTCTCATTGAAGGTTTCACCTTTTTATTAAGTGCTAGAGTTACACACACACATATTGCTATTTGGTTTTGTGTTGAATTTGCTTACGGGTAATTGTGGGAATGATACTATAGGGAGATTCATAGCTCATCCATTATCATCGTTGAATTACAATTGAAATAATAATTAAAGAGGCACAAGCTAGTTTCTATGTGAAGTATACCATTCAAAGCATGTGAATCTAGTCCATTGAGCCGTATTTTATTTCAAGCATTGTTTACATAATAAAGTCCTTTCTCACATGTATTAATCCATAGCCATTTCATATATGTGATTTTTTTAGATGCAAACTTATATGTGTGGTTGAATTGGTATTCAAGTTGAAGGGAGTTGAGTATAGATACAAGATAGTTTGGTATGAGATATGTCATCCCATTGCGTTAGCATTGTGTGATCAATTTTGTTTCTTGACGAAAGCTTGATTCAAGAGACTATTGTTACTTGGAAGAATATAAACATAATGATTAGAATTTCCTTGTATTGATCCATTTCATTGATCCAAGTTCTTGTTTGTCCAAACATGGCATAGCAAGATGGTATCATTGTTCATTTTGTATGGAAACAACTCTAGAGACTATGCATTGTTATATTAACATGATAAAGGTTGATCTATTGATGGCAATAGAAGAAAAGTCACTTGAACTTGTTTATAATTATTATTTTCCTATGGTACCAAAGTAGTAACCAAGTATTGAACCCAAGCCTAAGTAGATCCTTCATGTCGATACAACGATAAAAAAAGCATTGTCTCATCGTTGATAATTTTGATAGATTCGTTTTAGTTGGATATTTCCATGGACCTACAATCTACCCAATTTTTTCTTTATAAATTTGAGTTCCACCCAAGTCTATTTCGACACCTAAGGTCGTGTGGCACTGCCTTTCCTTAGCTGCAAGGTTTGAGCTTGGACAGAATGCACCTACTACAATAAGAGTACACCTCTCCATTTAAGGTATTCTCGTAACTACACCTTAAGCTACAACAAGTTAAACGTAGAGCTAAGTCCAAAACAACTTCGTTAATCCAACAATAGGCATGCATCAATCGCGGCCTTAAAACATCCCAACAATACTCCATTGGAGCAACATGACCAAATTGTTACTAAATTCTAGTATTTCTTGAGTCATTGATATCTCTTGCATAAGCTCTGACAACGTCAATTATTTTCTTGGTCTCCATATGCGAAGACAAACCCCCTTTATCGAAGGATTTCCTATACCAAGATCACCATTAGAATGAACAGGGGTTCCAAAACTTGTGGTTTATTCTACTGTAGAAGGTTGATGAATATTGCTTCATGTAAAGAAGTTAATAGTCCTACGAAATAGTTAGTAAATCTAGAATTCTACAAAATTTCCAAAGGGTCATTGCTCAGTGAACCAGAAGAAGAATTCAACAAAGTGACACTTGTGGTCTTCTCATCAAAGACAATATCTCTTCTACAAATAATCTCATGTTTGATGGTGTTAAACAACTTGTAGGACTTTGACCCTTCAAAGTATCCCATCATGATACAAGTATGAATCTTCTGTTGAAATATTGTAACTTCGAAGAATATTCTATCTAAGAATAAGTGTTGAATAATATTGTTATATTATATTTGTTAATTAGGCCCTATTGTGCCTTTGTAAAAGTCGACCCTATTGAGACTTGACAACTTAAATGTAAATTAAGTGGGTAAAGTGACAGGTCGACCTAGACCTAATTTTAGGCTAGCCATACCACTATTTATAAGGGATGCCAGTGCCTCCTTTACATACACACTCATGTGCTCTGCAACAAGAGGAAAACGTGCACAAGTATTGGAGGAGTAGCTGTTGCAACTAGGGGTGACGTCAATGAGGGTTTTGGTCTTGTTATCCCCATTTTGTGGATAACTAAGGAGATGATGTCTCGAGGCCCTCAGGTTGCAGATATGGAGTGTCGAGAGACTACATGAGTAGTAGTACCCTTTGCACAGATGGAAAACCCACTCACCACCACAGATGGTAAGAGGTTTA